>JAJOOI010005133.1:0-47778 GCA_029582585.1 Solanum bukasovii
TCGATATCTATATGTTATAAGTATATCAATGTTGTTCTTAAATGTCTATTGAAATATAAAAATAAAAATAAAAGTATAATAATGCTATGAATGACCCAATATCGACTAAAAACAACATTGATACTGGGTCATTCATAGATTATTTCTTATTATTTGATCTGAGCAAATTAATATCAATATTGCTTTTAGTCGATATTGGGTCATTCATAGTATTATTATACTTTTAGTTTTATTTTTATTTTTCAATAAAACTTGATGACCTACAAAATTCAAGCTTTATTCATAGTGTATTATAGATTTAAAAGTAATCACTTTTAGATTGTTAAATTATTTCTGATTCATTAATTTTCTATTTTGCTAACATAATATATTAAAATATTAATTTCATTCTTATTATTGATTAACTATTATAATTTATGAATCTAAGGGTTTCGGCAAAAAAAAAATCATATGAACTTGAAGTATTGCAACTTATATTTCATGAATAGGTAATTTATAAAAAGTTTATTTTAAATTATTCGGGCGGACAAGTTTCCTAGTATATATATAAAGGAGGACCATAGACAAGGTGATGTGGCACCTCTCTATGGCCTCCATTTGCATTTAGCTTTTTTCTTCTTTTTTTTGGCTTTTTTTTTAAAATAAATTATTTATTATATTATAAAAATAAATTACTTAAATTTATTACAAATAAATATTCTATTGATGGAGGAACATTTATAACAAAAACTCTTCATATTATTTTTTTATTTATTTGTCTCACTTATAATAAAAGGAGAAACATAATTTATCTTTTTTTGACTTTTTTTTAATTCAAATTAATTATTTAATTGTAAAAATATATTACTTTATTTATACAAATAAATATTTTATTAATGTAGGAACATTTACAACAAAAAACTCTCCACATTCTTTTTTCTATTTTTTTTTATCTCACTTCAAATCATGAAATGATAATAATTTTTTTTACATTTTAAGTATTTTTATTTTTATTTTTTAATTTATTCAGAAGGAGCTATTACCCATGACTTGCCCCTCTTTAATTTTTACTTTTAATAATATTCATAACTCTCATAATTTTTATGTCCATAACCTCCAAACTTAAATTTATAAGTTTATGGTGTCTTATGGTATTCCTTTATTTTGCCTATAAATTCATATTAGTTTCATGAAGATTCACATTCACAATTATCCTTTCTCTTTTCATCATATTGGTTTGGTTTGTAACAAAAAAGAAGTACATGAAGGTAAGAAATATTTCATTACAAATTTTTATTTTTTATTTCCTCTATTTTGTCTATATAAATTTGTATTTGGTTTGTAAATGAAACTAACATGTAACAAAAAAAAAAGTACATGAAGTTAATAAATATATCATTTTCAAGTCCTTATTTTTTTATTTCCTCTATTTTCTCTATATATACATATTTATTTCATGAAGATTCACATACAAAGTCATTCTCAAGTCTTTCTTTTTATTTTTATGTACTTAGACATGCTTTCTTAATATTTTTTTAATGTTTGTATTATCATTCATCAAGCAAGTATGATTTAAAAAAATCTTTGTAATTCTTAACAATGTTTTGTTTGTATGCAATTGCTCTTCTAATAGTTAGTTTTTCGGGTATAATATAGTTTGATTATAATATTTGTTAGATTTCAAGAAATAATTATTATTTAGTATTGTTAGTACTATTGAAAAGATAATATACAAATATATTACATATAGTTTAAATTTCGTTCTTTCTTTTGACATAATTATTTTTAATTGGTATATGATTTTTTTTTTATTCAGTTGGTTGCATATAATGAAGAGTTTGACATATGGATCAAAACATGATGGCGGATCTACTTGCAAAGGAAGATGATAGAAGAAAAAAAAATGAAGCATAATTAGAGATTATTTTTTTACTTTGAATTGTATTAGCAACTTAGTTACTTTTGCTAGAATTTTCTAAATTTTGATTTGTATAAATAATTTAGCTAAATGTATTATATTATCAATGCTAATCATTTGATCCTTTATTATTCTACTTTTTCTTTGTTATGAAGCAAAATTAATATAATTATCTCATTTTAACAACAATTTTTTTTTATGATGATTAGGAGTTTCATTTTTATTATAATTATAAAAAAGTAATTGAAAAATAAAATATTATTTTCGTGATGCCATTTTTTGCGTATGTAACAATCTGTTTTCGTCACCGTTCTTTTTGCTTTGAAATGTATTTATAATTTTTATGTAGTCACCAATTTTTATATTTTTTCTGTTCATTTTTTGTATTTTCACCCCTTATTTTTATTTATTTATTTTACAAATAAAATCAATACATAATTAGTAATACATTTAATGTCTAATAAAATTATACATTTGAATTATTTATAACTCATGTCTCTTCATCTTACTTGTAACTTTTAATATTAAATATTATTCATAACTTTTGTATGTTTCATTTTTCATAAATCTTATAAATATTTAATTAATGTTTATAAAATTATAATAAGCAAATATAATAATAAGGACATAATAAAAAAATCAATTTGATTTTGATGAAATCATAGTTTGAATAGAAAATTAGTACTCCTACAAAAGATAGAGAAAATTAAAACATATAAAATATTTTCAATGTAATACAATATATTGTTATTTCAACATATTATCTCTTATTCCATTTACTTCACCACGGTGAATATTTTGTTCTACTATATACATATAAAAAAAATATTATATTTTATATGTTTAAAAAAAATTGAAAAAACCTTTGATATCGCAAATGAAGAGAAATATTAATATTATCTATACATTCGATACTAACCTAAATATTACATATTTCATATTATTATCTTATAAATATTTCATATAGCCGTGCGAAGCGCGAATAATTTCCCTAGTTACTATAATATCGAGATTATAATACAAGAAAAAAACTAATGACGAGTTTATTAAGTGGTGATTTACTTTATGTTTTAGTCCATTAGACTAAAAACATGATGTATGAAGTATAATATATATATATATATATGTATATGAACGTGTGTTTGGGTTGCACCAGATAAATTAATAAACTATTACTTCTGCTTCTAATTTTTGCTTGTACATTGTTGGCGGAATAACCTGGGAGGCCCTTATATTTGACTTTGTTTGTAAGTTGGACCCTTATACTTATAATTTTGTCAACTAAATCCTTAAACTCACTGAAACATAATATTTTAAACACTTTTCTCATCCTATGTGTGTGCGTGTGGTACACTCATTTACATGTAGGATTCCACGTCATTTTTCATATAAATTTGACACACACTTGCTTTAAAACGCATGGAATCACGCATCATTCAAAATCAGCAATATTAATGTCACATGTGTTCAGTCAATGGTCAGGGGTGTTTAATATATTGTGTTTCAGCGAGTTTAAGGGTTCAGTTGGCAAATTCATAAGTATAAGGTTCCAACATACAAATGGAGCCAAGTATAAGGGCCTCCCAGACCATTTCGCCTACATTGTTTAAAGACTTTTGGAGAGTTCTTTAGGAGAGTATCTGTTATTTTGGTGTTTTTATATCATGTGATTAGTAATTTCGAGATTGTTATCAATTATTTCATATTGAGTATGATATAAAAATAGTATACCGTTCGATTTTTTAAAAATCCGATTTTGAAATGTGAGGCAGAGCTAGACTTCTCATATGAATTCAATAGAACTCAATTATTTTGAATCAAACCTCATACTTGTGTTTAAAAAATTACCTATAACTTAGTAAATAACATCTTTTGAAATTTAGAACTCATAAACATAGAATGTTAGTTTCATTTCTAGCAAAATATATCAAAATTCGGGTTAGTAAGAAAAATGAAATGCTATACCATGACATATTTATCTCAAGATTATTATCCTTGATTGGACGAATCAAATGAGGCCTAAAAAGAAAGCAAGTTGAAGGTGGCAATTTGTAGTCAAATACATTCGGAAGTGACGTGAGTGCTGGAGATCTATCGTATCTTTGTCCTAGGATTTCCCTTTGAATTATTACTCTCTTCATGTATAAGTAAATAAAATAAAATATAGTACCGTAGTATAAAGCAAAGCATTTGATGTGATAGAAGCATTTGTGATAAAAAAAAAAAGAATTGAACCTTAATTAGACCATCTCCTATCCATCTCTATTTTACTCTCCATTCTCTATATTTGGAAAGTAAAATAGAGAATGGGTTCTTCAACCACTCTCTATTTGGAGAACTACTATTCACCTCTCTATTTTACTTTTTAATTATTATAATATTATTTCTATTATATTATTAATTGAGTTTTTATCATTTGTAATTATTTTCTAATGTAATATAACATATAAAAATATATTATTAATAAGTTACTATTTCCGCAAATTAATAATTTTTATATTTTATTTTTTAAAAGAAATGGTCACTTTAAATATGTAATTTAAAGTTATTTTAATATTATTTATATTATATAAGATTATTAATTAAGTCTCTAATATTTGTAATTATTTTCTAAGTAATACAACATCTAAAACATATTACTGATAAGTATACTACTTCCATCCGAATTAACAATTTTTCTAATTTAATTTTAATTTTTTTTTGTCATTTTAAATATGTAATTTAGATTATAATTATTTTTCATTATGAAGTAAGCACAAAATTTACATGATAATTCAAGCAATCGACTTTTATGTTATAGTGATAAATTATTAAACTACACTTTTAATTTTAAAGAGCATGAAAATATTTGATGCAATAGTTCAAAATGAAATAGGGGAAGTAAATTAGTACACGAAATAATTGGATACAAGATAAAATTGTTAATTTAAATAATTTTTAGCTACACACAAAAAAATAAGGAAACAAAATGCTCATTTTGAACTCCGTAATACATTAATAGAACATTTATGAGAGTAACGTAATAATCTTGAAAGTTGAGTATTTATGTAAAATTTAAAATAAATTTTATGATAATACTACATTTATGATGCAATTATATTTCAATTTTTTCATTAAATATAAAATTATATTTTATTCTAAATAAAATAAATAACAACAAATATTATGTATAATACATACTAACAAACAATTCAAATAAAAGTGAAATCACTGATGAAATACAATTACATAATAAACAATGCATTATCGTAAAATTTAATTTTAAATTTAATATAAATACTCGACTTTCAAGACTATTACGTTTCTCCCATAATGCTCTATTAATGTATTACGGAGTTCAAATTGAGCATATTTTTGTTTATGTGTAGCTAAAAATTGTTTAAATTAACAATTTCATCTTGTAGCCAATTATTTCGTGTACAAATTTACTTTCCCTATTCCATTTTGAACTATTGCAAAAAGTATTTTCATGCTCATTAAAAAGTGTAGTTTAATAATTTATCACTATAACATAAAAGTAGATTGTTTGAATTATCATGTAGATTTTGTGTATTCTTCATAGTGAAAAATAATTATAATTTTAAATTAAATATATTAATTTGGGATGAAAATAGTATACTAGTATGTTATTTTACTTAAAAAATAATTCAACTATTAAAGACTTAATTAATAGTCTCATATAATATTAAAATAATTTGAAATTACATAAAAGTTGGCCAATAGGAAGACGATACGTATGTTAATAATTGTAGAAAGTAGAAAAAATGGGAACCGGCTCCCCTCCAGTTCCTCCAGTGCACTCCTAAATAAACAACACCTGTCAACTTATTTAATCAATGGTCAATAATGAGCTATTTCTCTAACTATAGTTAAGAAGCAAAACTCGAGCAAATCAATAACCATAACTGGTAAATCCATGGACATGAAAATCAAGACCCAATAGAGCAGAAACCAATTGATTTCTCTAATGCAAAAAGATGAAAGAAACAGACAGAATTTGAGTCAGTCTCACAAAAAGAAGAAGACGAGCACTCGTCTTTGAAGTGATAATTTGAAGCAGTGTTCCAGCAAAACAATAAAATGCTCTCTTGTTGTTTATTATTGCATCATTGATAAAAAAATATAATAATTAAAACAACAAATTAAGATACTCCAGTTCAAGTTTTAATTAATATTTTGACTCCGATTTAAGTTTTACAACATCACATAGTTGCAAGTTGTAAAATAACTTGTATGGGTTTCAAGTTTCGGCTTCATAAACGGGGACTGTTGATTTTTGATAATGGGGAAAATTTCTGGCGAACAGAGAGGGCAATCATCCCAACTAACTCCAAATGTTTTTGAACAATTGATTTTTTTTTAGGTCTATCTTGATTATTGATTTGCTGGATCGGAGTTGTGCTTCTTAACTATAGTTAGAGAAATAGCTCATTATTGACCATTGATTAAATAAGTTGACAGATTTAGGAGGGGATTCACACTGCAGGGTCCGAAAAAATGGTGGGAGAAGTTTGGGGCATAAGTCGACACGTGTGTGGGGATTTGAGACCATAATCTCCTGAAAATTGAAATGGGCCAACGCCAAAGAAAATGGTGGGAGAACTTTGGTGCATAAGTCGACACGTGTGTGGGGATTTGAGACCATAATCCCCTTAAATGGGCCAACGCCAAAGAAAAAGTTCATCAACTTCCAAATTTCTTCAGCGATAATATCATCAGATCCTATACTTTTTACCTATCTACTCTACTTATTTCCTCATGGAATATTTATTATTATTATGTTATGTACATACATACATACATACATACGAGGGCTGGGCTAACATATTCAACTTTTTCTATCACTTTCAAAATGTATCATCTCATCTCATATTTCAGGTAATATTACCACTGATACTTGGTAAATCTTATTAGTTCTAACTTTATTACAAAAGCTGATTAGGAAGTCCAATTTATATTAGAATCTAAGAATTGAGATGGAACATGTTTTGATATTTTATGAGTAGCTTTAAAGTTTGATGACAGACCGCATGATTTTAAAATACATCACTAATTTAGAAGGTCTGTTTACTTATATATCAAATATTCATTTTGCTGATGTGAGTATGACCAACTGGGAACTAGTAAAAGTTCTCCTTCGATTGTTTATTTACTTCTGATTATGGAAACTAATGATCCGACAGCTTTTAAATTGTGGCTGCATCTTGTTTAAGTATTTCATTAATTTCCAGTAAAACACTGAGCGGAAGAAGTAACTTTCACAACTTGGTACTGATCCACTTGTTTCCTGTATTAATTGTTTTGACAAACTGAATTTTATTTTAATATATATTCAAGCATTTAGTATTTTATTTTTTCTTCAAATCCATTAGTTAGACGTCAGTATATTGTATTGTATCAATAACCAACTAACCAAAAGTATCATTAAGCCATAATAAAACAAATAAACCCTCAAGGGTTGGATGAGTGGTTTCCCACGTGGGAGACCCGGGATCAATTGTCCTCACTGACAACCTTCTCAGTAGTCACTTTCACAGGGTCGATTGCTCTTTGCCGTCAAATGGAAAGTAAAGTAGTCACATAGAATAGCGGTTGCGAATTTCTCTTATGGTTCAAAAATTATAATATACTAATAAACCCATTTTGATATTATAAGTAGGACCTGAAAAGAATAAAATATACACAAACTTTATCCTTATCTTAAATGAGACAAAATAAATTGTTTTCAATAAATTATCTGTAAACCAAAAGTACGGAAGTGATGGGTGTACAATTTTAGAAATTTGTTTGCAGAGTCTTTGAGGTACTCAATGCAAATGCATTGGGTAATTAATTTCATGTGAAACACACCCAATACTTGCAGCCTTCACATGCCATGCACAAATTATAGCATGTGCAAAAATAAGATCAAACTTCCATATTTTGATCCCTTTCTCATTTCTGGTGACTGTGTTCTGTTAATTTGAAGTAACGCTCATAGAGTAATATGTAGATGGACCACTTCATTTTTTTCTGATATAGGATGGATACCTCTGCCTAATGACATATGTCAGTGATGTATGCAGAATTTTTACATAATACAAATTCAGTTAAAACTCTAAATTATGTATGTGTTATCTCTGAATATACCAAATAAAAGAAGTAATTACTAGCTAGTGCTAGTCACAGTTGAAGTCATATGTTCCAATCTCAATAGAGGCAGACATTTTAAATAAACCAACGTAAATTGAATTTAGATATGTCCCCTAATTAAAACAAACAAAAAAAAACCCAAGTTTGTAAGAAAGATTCAGTGTAACTACTCTGGATTATGATGGGAATGCCAAGTGCAACGAACTAAGATTTTACTTGGGGATCATTTGGTTTGAAGACAACTAATAAGGAGATTATTAGTACTATCTATATGTTGGATTAATTATGCTAGCATTATTTTTTATCGACTGGTGCACTAAAAATAGCTAGCATGCATTGTGTTATCAAAAATAACAATGAATAAGGTGTCTGAGTATTGGTATTGTTAATAACATGCATGGTTTATTATGTATAAAAATAGTACTACTCCATTAGAGTAATATATTAGTTGTAGGTAAGCAAGATTATATTAATTAGAACCAAACATTCTTGTTAATACATGCACCCTATGAATTAGGATGCTTAATGAGGAGTTATTAGGTGCTGAAACATGTCTTATTTTGAAGGAGAGAGGATTTTGGAAATAGTGAAGTGGAACCAGTTAGGCCTTTTCCCTTTCTAGGCAATCTATTTCTTCAAAATAACTTTCCTTTATTGTCAAAAAGAAACCTCAACAGACAATGACAGAAATATAGAGGGTGTTTAAGACTATTAGTACGTATTTCATCTGAAATATTGCTCCTCAAATAAGTTTCACGAGTATTAGATTTTATGGCTTCTCTATAGACAAACTTGAGCATGCAATGAATATAATATAATGGAGTAGTATATATTAAACAACGGCAAATGGATTGCAGTAATTTATAATAAAAACCATATATATAAATCACGTTAGAAATACAAAATAGAAGCATAATAATACTTAATTAATAGCAAGGCAACATCAATATAGGTAGAAAGAAATTAAAAGCATTTAGGAAATAGAGACCCAAAATGGCTCCCAAGTTGGTATCCCTTTGATCCTACTCTTGCACTTCCTAATTGGTCTTATGTATCCATTTTGATCACCTAGTAATTTTCTTCTATCACTTTGATCAACGTCTTCAGTATTGTTCCAGAAAGAAAGCGTAAGTCTGCCATCGAGGCGTTCTGCTTTGAAGCAAGACTTGGGGGCAGTGATAGTGGTGGCTTTCAAGATTAAACGATCACCTTCGCGATGAGACCTTAGTTGAAGACCATTATTAATTGAAGTGAGAGGAGGAGGAAAATGATGAGCTACTAGTGTTTTGTTAGTAGTAGTAGTATGTTTTTTCCCACATTTTGATGGTCGTGAATAATAATTATTATTATCGCTACTTTCCTCTATGGTTTCGCTAATATCACTGCCCGTTTCGCTCCCTAAGCTCTCAGTACACATCTCCAAGCTTTTAATGCTAAGGGTGTTAGACAAGCGCTTCACCAGAGGGTGAACGTACACTTGCTTTTCATCTTTTTTCGGGTTACAAAGGTCATGTTGTATCAAACTCCACCCGTCGCCAATAATGTTGTTATTGTTCCCCCCCTTCTTTTCACTTTCATTGAAATCACTCTCTTCTCCCTTTTTACACAATGCTTTCACAACTGCCTCCATGCACGATTGCACAGTTGAGCTTGACCCCATCTTTTTTTAAATTAACAAAACAGAGGATTTGTTCTGTTACTTGGTTTAAATATTTTTCAAACCAAAAAAAAGAGGAAGAGAAATAGAATGTGTGATAGATAAGATAATTAATGAAAGGGCAAGGGTTCAATTTATAGAAACAAAAAGTACTTGAGAATTGGTCAGATACAACAGACAAGTGCTTCTCTTTGGATCATACTATACTTTGTTTTGATTGTTACTTAAAATATATTGTATTCTCTAACAATGAAAACCCGAACAATCAACTTGGTGTGTTCCCATTGTTACTTAATTTCTTTTTCCCTTTACCTTATACTCCTTATTTAATTCTAGTCAAACCTCCTACCCCAAAATAATAAATGATATTTTAGTAAATTTATAAATTATAATACAATACGATACAATCAAACCAAATACTATAAAAATGTTATTAAACAACAACAAACAATACAGTCTAGCCAAACAATACAGTACCATACAATACATTATGAAACAATGATCCAAACAGTGTAAAAATCCTACTTCCTCAATTGTCAAGGTGTTTGATTCGTCTAAGATTTAAGAGAAAAAGTAAAACTTTTAGGATTTGTAGTATTATTAAACATGTCACTTATCAAAATATATACTAAATTAACCAGACATAAAAACAAAACTCATTCTATTGAGAATGAATGAATTAATAATAAAAAACTAAAGTCGTGTAAAAATGAAACAGAAAGAGTAATTAAATTGTGATAATGAGTTCCAAATACCAATTATAATAGTGTCATGATCATGGTTTTCCTTTTAAATTGTCTATACTCCCAAGTCCTAACTATGAAAAAGCAAAATAGAAAAAGATTTGGCTAGAGTTGTGAGAGGCGGATTTATTGGATGATGCAAAGTGCAGGAGAACAACTTTTGATGCCACTGAATTTAAGTTATACAAAGAATTTTTACATCATCAATTTAACTTCGTAGCATAATTCAAACTTTGAGAGTTAAATTTTTAAATTTCAATTATAAATTTGAATATGGAATCCTCGAGTTTTTTTGAGTAATATTTACATATTTAGAAAGTATATAAAATATTATTAATCACGATAATTGATAATTCAAAATATTTAAAAGACGTATGAAAAAATCACAATATGAATAAGATAGTTTGAGTCCAGAAAAAATATTGATTGTTACAGTTGTTAAACCCCTTAACTTTTACTCTGCTAATGTACAAAATATACGGACGAGGAAAAGTCGAAGAAAGTGGGATGTAAGAATAATTCGAAATAGAACGAAGCTAATTGGTCATTGCTTCCTTGGTGCTCTTTAGCAGTGATATAGGTAATAAACTTGACTGAACTTAATAACTTTGATTTAAATTACATTTATTTTAAGAAGTTCTTGAACGTATATAAATTATTAATTTAAAACTCAATAAAAAAAATTTAAAAATTCTTGAACTCATAAACTTTATTTGACTCTTTAGTTTAACTTATTTATAATTGATAAATTCGGATTGGTTAGATTAGGAATTGATGTAGAACTTTTAGACTAAAAGAGAGTGAAAAAATATCTCTGTCCTTCCTTAGTAAGCCAACAAAATGTTCCAAAACAAAGGATTTCTCAATAGTTTGTGTTTTTAAGAGTTTAACTTCGACTAATGATATAAAGTAGAAATGTTTATATGATCAAATCATTTAAAAAAATAATTGTGGATTATTTTGATTAGACAAATTATATATATATTTCTTCTTTCTAATGCGTAAAACAAATATAAGACAATCACTTTCTTGAATATTATGATAATATTGTCAAACATTTAAATTACCAACTGCACAAACATATACCAAATTACTGAAGAAATGGACCATAATTAATCTTCTGTTCATTTTCTCCTATTAATTTTTTAAAAAGAAGAATTTAAGAGGTGCTAAAGCAGAAGTTTGATTTGTGCCCTGCTGGGGCACACACAAACAAAAACAACATAAAATGCTTTTTAATTAGTTTGAAGCTTTTGCTATTGGTCCATCTATAATCTAAAAAAATATAGAAACGTGCAGCAGCTCGAAAAAAATCGACAATTGTCGAATGAGTGATTAAAATTTATTCGTAAATCAACATTTGTCAAAAGACTGTTATGATTGTGATTAAGATTATTTTTAAAGTTAGTAGGTAGGTGGTGCAACAAATTAAAGGATGATATAAGTATCTGATTAATATGTACGCGTTATCTGGTTGGCTCATTAATATGCAGTATTTAACCACTAAGAAGCAAACAACTTAATTCCTTTATCTCTCATTCAATGTTTGTTTCTTATTTGTCCTTAACCTTTTTCTCCACTACACTGTACCTACTCTAATCTAATCACTCCTTAGTTCTCATCACAAGTGTACCTATGTCAGAAGAGTTTTTAATTTCAATTTTTCACATGACAAAATTAAAAGGCATTATAATGCATTCCACATGTCTTTAGTATAAGCTCACAAGATTCAAGACTTTTTTACTTTAATTTTTTAAATTTTGTGTCAAGTTAAAACTAAATAGTACGGAGGAATATATATATATATATATAGTTTTAGTGGAAAGCGAATATGCATCCGCGCGCACTCACTATGACAATAAATTAAGTTACTTCAAGGTTTAGATTAAAATTAAATATACATCCCTGCTAAAAAATGAAGGAAAATAATTCAAAAAGGAGGAGTGGAAATTAAACTGTCTATTAATTAATGACAACAACTAAATTACCGTTAACTATGTATTTTTAGCAGCAATTAACATTCTTTCGTAAATGTCCCTAAAGCCTTTATTTGACCTTATTAACTTGATTATTACCAGCTTATATATGTAATATTGTGAGACTAATAATCCATTCTACTTTCTTGCTTTTGTAATCTGTCCTTTAAATATTTGCTTTTTTGAAAAAAGGACCATAATCTGTCCTTTAAATATTTGCTGCTGATTCATTTTCTTTTTATTGAGAGATTTGTCTAATATTACCCGACCATTGCTTAGTATACTTTCCTATAAGCCTAGTAATATCATTCTTTTATATGGTGTGTTTAACTAGACACACAAATTTTAAAAAAGAAGAAGACTTTTGTCCAATACCAAAAATATTCTTAAATTTGTGATTTTAAACCTGTCGTGTTATTTTAATGGCCGTAAAAACATGTTATTAAAGCCTAAAGGTAGTTTGAAGTTACGTAAATAACTTGAAACTATTGAAGGTGACATTTTTCTTTAAATAGACTAGAAAGTCGCATGCATGTATTTTACAGTGAACACAGCACATTATGTGACAGTTTGATTACACTATAATATGGCAGCAATAGACTTACTTCCCTTTCTGCCCTTCATTTCACATATGCAAATTTTGAACATAGATTCAGTCGAATATCATCTAATTTACTGGAGTTGGAATTTTATATAGTAATTAATATACACGGTCTACTCATTGCATTTTTCACAAAAATATTAATGAACCTTCATATTTACAGCAGGTAGATAACTAAAGTTGAAATGTTTCAGCAAATTCCAACTGATGGAATTGTAGCCAAACTATAATTTAATCGTCTGAAGATAACAGTTACAACTGACGATTATAAACCAAAGTCATCATTGCTGTATGATTTTACTAGCCTGCCTGACGCTAATGGAACTCAAGAACCAATTACACCATATGTAGCTTCATTGAGTAGGTTCAGTGGTATATATATACCTTTCTAGCTTGCAGGTGTTTCTGAATGTTTACATGAGATGCGAACAGCTTAGCTACTTCATGTCTAGGTACTTGTATGTTGATTTAGAGAAGCTTCCAAGAATTTTCCGCAAGATGAAAGCACTAGAACAAGGTCTGAAACGCACAGGTCTACTTGGGTGGCCGCTCTAGTGCTATCCAACCAAATTTCCCTTTTCGGAAATCTTGCAAAATACGAAATGCTGCTTGATTATTGTCCGCATTAAATAACTGAACAGCCAGCTTCTGAACAAATCTGCAACCCAAAACAAACAAAGATCAAAATGGAAATATAGAACAAATCCTTGCTGGGGAACCCATTACTTCACATGCACCCTTTGGGTATAATATGCCATACGCACATTTTACCACAGCGCCCATCTGCCTCAATCTTGTAGCGGTCACAAAGAACTTTATTACCTGGTCAGAGTGACCCATGTCAGAAAAATATAAGGCAGCATGCATACAAGAAGCTTAAAATGAACTATTTAGGGACAGCCAACCCCTAATGCAAATAAGTTGTTACATACAAGAGGCTCAAAGTACATGCCGAGGTGCAATAAAGATCTAACAGGATGAGTAATTAGTCTTATCATCTAAATAAGATCCGGTAATGAATTCTGACGCATAGCATCTTCAGCAACGTGTTACAACAAGAAATCTACCTACACGAGTGAATAGCATGTGCTATCTGAATGACAAGAAACTAACCAACAGTTGGAAGCCTTGAAAGCATCTGTACAAGAATGGCTGCAACATCTGCAGCATCATAAGATCTCTCTCCAATATCATCACATATGGCAAGCTTTATTGCTGCTGTCTGATCACTGATCCTCATAGGAATTATGCCAGGTGAATCCAGTAGCTCTAGATCTTTCCCAAAACGGACCCACCTTTTAATAAAAATGAGCAGTAGACAATCAAAAGGAAGAAGAGTCTGTAAAATCTAACCCAGTCTTTTCAAATTAAATTGATGATAGTCTTCCTTCTTGCATAACAATTAACAATTACATGGACCTAAGTATGGTGAAAATCTTCACTCATTTCAACTTAGCAAATCATTTTTTTTTAAATAGATTGCTATATATTAAAAAGGTACTCCTATCAATTTCTATGTAATGCTTGATTCTAAAATGACTGGAAAATCGAAGCGGTTTAAAAGGAATCAGAATGAGATGGTGAAATAGAGAAGAAGGTACAACCCTGTCACTTAAAAGTAAAGAAGAGATACACGCTTTGGAATCAAAATTTTGTGGGATAATTCATGGAATCTAATGGCGAATGAACTTGCCGCAAAAGAAAAGAGCAAGGAGCTATGGACTTACTTCAGCTCTCTGGTAACACCTGGTCTTGGGGCTGCAGCACACATCCGGCGCTTCAGCAAACGATTTACCAGAGATGACTTACCAACATTTGGATACCCAACTACACCAGCTCGAACCTGTCAAATATATAAAATTCTCACTCAGAAAAAACTAACAACAGAAGAAGCAGACATGAATATCCTATCTAAGGAAGTAGTTCCATAATTTTGTCATTTCATCTACTAGTGAACCAAATAAGAATTTTATATTCTGTTACATAATTTCCATATGCTGTTCATCAGTACATTGGTACAAGATTACGGCAGCAGAAATAACACTTTTCCCCTGGTGTACATTCAAACCCAAATTATTAGACAGTAAGACTTTGATGTTCGCCATTGAACTCCTTGCATTTCTTTTATATCACGGTAGATCCTTCCAATGGTCTATATGTAAAATTGTAAATGATGAAAATGACATAGTAAATACAAAATCACAATTAGAGTGCTGGCATTAGTCATGAGCCAACTGAATTGGTGGTTTGAATGAAAAAAACCATTGGTACTTGAAAATTGAAATGTGCTCACACAGATCGACCAGTTTAAATGCTTCTGAC
Source organism: Solanum bukasovii (assembly GCA_029582585.1). Taxonomy (NCBI): domain Eukaryota; kingdom Viridiplantae; phylum Streptophyta; class Magnoliopsida; order Solanales; family Solanaceae; genus Solanum; species Solanum bukasovii. The sequence continues at coordinate 15,329 of JAJOOI010005133.1, forward strand.
GGTCAATATGTAAATGATGAAGATAACATATAAATTTAAAAATCAGAATTAGATTGCTAACATCAGTCACGAACCAACTCAATTTGATGGATTGAAAGTAAGTAATCACTTAAGTTTCATTTGTCTTGGCAATTGTAATGAGCTCACAACAGATCTACAGTCTAAAGGCATCGATGATATGAGCTATTATCAATCTTAGTAGACTCACTGGGCGAGGAAGTAGTCCTTTTGCTTTACGTTTTATGTTCACAGTACCCGCTAATGCTTTCGCCAACCTTCCAAGCTTCAGTGCTCCCTGAAATTTGTCCAATACATGAATCAACAAATTATAAAATGACTGTTTGTTGGAGCAGAAACAAGTAAATGCTATTCCAATCACCATTCCAAGCTGGCCATTGGAGAAAACAACTTTAATCCCTTGATTAGCATAATAAGTTGCCCAAGCATTCCGATCAGCAGTTGATATCATATCCTCTCGATTCAAAACCAAAATCCTCTTTCTGTTGCCAAGCCATGAGTCCATCTGCTCATCGAAGTTGAATTACTAACAAAACAAATAGATGAAAGTTGAAAGGAGACAAGATAAGAATCTCACATGCAATAGGAATCAAGAAAATTTATTAATGGCTTGGTATACTGAATGGAAGTCAAGAAAAGGAATTATGGACTGCACATGTATACTCTATCCTGATTCAAACGAGATTCTTGAGTATCTACTTCATAGCACTCTTTGCATCATTGGAAAAATTTTCCTACATCTCATTTGCTCTTGTTTGGCTGTGCCAAAGGGGAACAGGGTCAGAGTGATACCTATGAATAATCTACTCTTTGAAGCTGCAAACCATCAAAGTGATCCAAGGTTTTGTTAAGTATATTATTAATTTCCAAAGTTCAATACACTCCCTGAAGTGATTAAACTGCAATTCAATAGGCACATTTCTAAGCCAGACGAGGAAAACTCTGAGATGGAGTGTCAGTTTATACTAATCACAAGCGCGATGTAGAAAGAATAGGCCAGGCCAAGAGGAAAATAGCTGGCCAAGTGTTATAGAGGCAATCCATATGCAGAAAACCAAGCAGTCCCATTTCTAATCAGAACTGTCAAGCATAATATCAGATCTCAAATGTGAAATGTACTCCTAAGCACATTCTCCAATTCAAATAAAATATAATGATCGAGTTCTCAAGCTGTTTGCAACACTCAAATTTTACACAACAAGTCTTAAGTGGTAAAGATTGTTTAGGATGGCACAGTGGGCCACATCTACCTAGCTGTTGGGAAAGCAGGCTAGGTTACTAGCACATCACTCAATACCCTAGCGAAAATGCAAATATAACAAAACATTCAATAATCTAGCTAAAAGCAAAAAGGCAAAGCATAAACATGTAAGTTTCTAACCTGTGGATGACTTGTGGACATCGGGATTCTTGCATCTCGAACCTCTATGACAACATCCATTAGTTTCAACTGTTCCTTGAGCTCTTTCTCAGTTTTCGCGATATGACCAGGATACCACTATGTAAATAATAGACACATAGTGTTAGAAGGTCAAACATTCAACAAGGAAACACATGAAAATTTTGAAACATATAGAAGGTCAAGGTCAAGATCAAGTCCGCAGCCTGAGCATACCTGAACTGGTCGTAAAGTCTTTGTCCAATGGTAAAGATCGGTTTCTAGATCATTCCAGTCATATTCTTCTTGAATGTCTTCAAAAGAATTAAAAAGTTTTGAATTCTGACTGCCAGACCCTCCAGCACCTTTCCAACCAACAACCTGAAAAGTTCATTCACAAGAATGTTACTTAGTGTAATGGATAGTTAAAGAGACCCTTCTAGGAGAGTTTCCAGAAGTTTCGTGTAATCGATAAAATAAAGTTAGACCAAAAGTTCAATAAGAGCAAGAAAAACTTAATCAGCATTTAGATGACATATAATACCCACATAAGAGAGCATTTTTATGTGTCTAAGTGTTGCATGTGAGAATCAATTAAGAAATACACCACTATTGAATATTGTAGCCTAAAAGAAAAACCAAAACCTAATATAAACCACAATCCATGAATGTTAAGTTTTACACTTGGGCTGTTCAAAATTGAACGTAACCGATAAGCCAACCGTAAAATTGGCTTATTGGTATTGGGTTATCGAATAAATGGTTGGTGAACTGATTAGAATTTTATATTTAACGGCTTATTGGTGTGGAGGCGATGATTCAATTTCCTTATCCGATAAACTATTAACCTGTTAAGAGTTACCATACTTAAACTTTTATCTTAGATATATTAGCCTCATATAATATTTTGCCATAATATATTATATATTGTTAGTCCTAAAGCCGTAAAGCCAAAAACTGAAAAACCTACTTACTTTTCTCTTGTATTAACTATTATATTATTATTAATTTATATTTTTTGCAATATAGAAGAATTTTATAATTTAACTGCATTTAAAATAGTGAAAAGAAATTCTTAAGGTGCGTTCATGGAAAAAAAAAAGGGTAGAGGTTAGGCGATACACCATCCGATAATTGTTAATCCATTATTGAACCAACCATATATTATTAGTTGGCTAGCGAATTAGTAAATTTAAAAACCGATATCCCATAGGCCAAACCATTAAGCAAAATTATCCGCCTGATAAGCAGCCCTATTTTACGCTATGAACCAACTGCTACATGAGACTGCATGATAAGAATCGGGTTACCAGAATAAACAAGAAAATAATGCGGAAGCGAAATTATAAAGATTAAAGACAGAAATTGAAAGATATGCGAAATTCAAGAATAAAATCTCCAATTTCAAGATAAAGTGCTAAGAACCCTAATTGATCTTAGTATTCAAGATTAGCGGATTAAGACTAATTATGATACTAATAGAGTCAATTCAAGAACTTAGATCAAAAAGTGATCTAGACCCCTATTACGAAGAAACTAGAGACAATAATTAGTATAAGACTAATTACCTTCTTTAATTTACGAATAAGAACTAAAGATATCAAGTTAAAGAATTAATCTCACCTCTTAAGAATTGTTCTTATAAGGTTGTAAGATAAATCACAAGTAGCCACACACAAAGGTGGTTCTTATAAGGTTGTAAGATAAATCCCAAGTAGCCACACACAAAGGTGTAAAGAAGAGAAACTCTCAATGAATAATAATGTTAATCACGTCTGTTCTTAAAATAATGAAATCAACCCCTATACATAGGGGAAAACCTATCCCAAATAGAATGAGATTTAAATCCTACTTTTATGGAAACTTTAAACCAGGAAAACTTTTAAACTAGAAAACTTGTAAACTAGGAAATTTTAAACTAGGAAACTTTAAAATAAAGGTTTTTAAACCAGGAAACTTTGACTTTAACCATTCAGCTTTTTGGACTCTTTTATTGGACTTTGTGTGGCCCAATCTTCTTTCTTTTGGACTTGAATTTGGAGACCGCTTTCGTGATAAACATATTCTTGATTTTTCATTGAAGCCCGTCAACTTTAGTACAAGTAGGCTGAAATGGATGCTATCACTGCATTAATTTTTGAAAGAGATCTGAGGCTGTCATATATTTCAATTATGGATTTGTTTTTTTGTTTATGTAAACAGAATACTACATTAAATCACATTAGGTGAGAAGAACTGATGAAACCTAGACCAATGAAGTCAAAATGTATACTCTCAATAACCGCTAAACTCATTTCTGGTTATTCCTCAGCCAATAACATCAAAACAAGGCACCCTTCGAAGACAAGAATCCTAGCTTGAAATAACCGCCACATACCATCTTAAGAGAAATGACTATAATTCCAAAGTCTTGAGTAAGCTTCAAAACAACCACATGGGAACATCATCTTGTGCCCATGAGTTAGAAGAGAAGTCCTAACTGGTCTGTATTGAAAATAAGTATCCTACAGAGAAGCATTTTCATTCTCCAACCGCTGTGAAGCACTAATATCCAGAACATAATGCTACTGATGCTTGAGCAAATAAAAGAGCTGAGAGATCGAGCTCCTTTAAACTTGCACTGGGCATGGCATCCTAAATACTGATGTCCTGCCTTTACTCGACTTTGTATTTCTTCCCTGGCATTACTTAAATCTACCCTTGCACTTGAGTTATCTCATGCTCGTTCACCTTTAAGTCACACTTTATTCAGCAGCTCACACCATCTTTATCATACCTTCATTATAGGCCAAAACTTGCAGCCTCTGGAACCTACCTTACTTGGCTTCGAGGGTTACACAAGTTCTACTAGAGACAATCCAATTATGTAACACTACATTTGGTTCCTCCTGACTATGTCCTAATTCGATAGATTCTCCAAGAACTATTTTCACATCCAGCTTATCCAATCTCATATCTATAATTAAAAAAAATCTCTTGGAAGGGACACTTACAAACTCCCTAAAGCAATATCTATGACACATTAATAACTTCTGGTGTATTGCTCCTTTACATGGACTAAATACCAGAGAATGCTGCTTCCTCCTCTCAGCAACAGTCCTTTCCCCATGGTCTCACTCTCAAATTTGAAGTTTGTTTCGTCTCAACATCTCCATCTCTAATACTCTGAAGTTCTTCCTCCATCTGAATATCTTTTTTGGCAACCATTAGGGAATTAAGCAGTTTTTTTTCTTTTAACTATACAAAGTTATCATTTATCCTGCTTTTTATGTACTTCTAAAAGCTTTATTTCAAAAAATAAAATTAACATATTTATGTTCTAAAATGGGATAAGGGTCTGAAAAATACCCCAACTTTGGTCGAATTTGCTGTTGCGATACTAAACTTTCATGAGGACCTATTACCTCCATAGACTATTTAATACCGTATTTTAAAAATATATATTTGTCCACATGGACATAAAAAATAATGCAAAATTATAAATAGTAATGTGTCTACGTGGGCACATATATATTTTTAAAATACACTATTAAATAGTTCAGGGTAAAAAATACGGTATTAAATAGTCTAGGGAGGTAATAGGTCCTCATGAAATTTTAGTATCGCAACAGCAAATCCGACCAAAGTTGGATATTTTTCAGACCCTTATCCCTCTAAAATTAACAAAAAGTTAGGATTTTAAGTACTTTTTACGTAGTTGCTAATTAAAATAGAAGTCTAAAAAATTGATGTTCCAATTACAGAAAATTAGATGTCTTGGCGAACTCCGTTTGTTCATTTAGGGGTTGGATGGAGTACTATGCAACTATTGGCTAATTTAGCACCTTAAATACATAAGTATATAAAGTGAAATTTTGTATAATGCATACTTCTCCACTAACTATAAGCAGATATTGCAGCACCTCAGAGAGCTATAAAACAAGTTATTATGCTGCTTCAAAGCAAAAGGGCAAAATAAAAATTCAGCTTTCAAGCTTTTCGCTGTACCAGCGTAAATATAACACGGGAAATATTATACAGTTTACCTGAATTGTGGAAGAGAGAGAAGGAGGATTGGCAGAGGCGATGGCTGCCGGTGGTTGATTGTTCCGGCAACTAAGAGACCGGCCGCCGGCGAGTGTAAGGCCAGCGCTGTTCAGCAACAAACCAGGGAACTGTGTAGCCATCGGTTGCAGATTATCGCTTCAGATGTACCACTGCACAAGGCATTTGAACATATACTTTGTAAAGCTTGTTGGTATGCAAAGGATATTTTTTTGGTCTACTTTTAAAATAATAATAATAATAATAATAATAATAATAATATTGCTTGTTAATAAATAACGAATTTATATACTTTTAAAAAAATAGAAGTATTAGACAAATAATTATCTTTATAACTTTGACTGCAAAGGTGTTTTTTTGTAAAATAAAACTAAAATCAACCAAACAGTTTTGGTTCTTACTTAAAACTTAGTTTTGGAAAATTTGAAACAAACGTTTATAGATCCTTCATGTATTCAGAAGCCTCAAATTTGTTTTGCTCTTCCTATTTTCTTTAAAATTCATTGTTCTCATTTGGAAAATTTATTATACAAGGGAAAGAAGCTTAATTATGCAAAACCCAAAATACGTGTGTGTGTATGCTATTCAAATAGAAAAATAATTGTAATTGACATACAGACCTAAACATGTAATCCCACAAAGTAAAGTCTAGAGATAAGTTAAGTGTAAGCACACCTCATCCCTACCTTGAAGGAAGAGACTATTTCTGATAGGTCCTCAACAATACAGATGAGATCCCAATAATATTGTGGATAAATTACATCATAAAACCCGCAATTTATCTATAAGCTTGTTGTGAAAGAGATTTAGGAGCATGGCTGGCGTCGCAACTGAACTTCATGCGCTACACTAAACGTCACAACAAATCTGGAATTGCAAGTGATGAGAAGTTACACATAACTCTTGCAATTAGAGACGAACGAGTGGAATAAAACCCACTTCCTGTACATTTTACATCATATTCTACATTTAATCAAAGAATAAAAATGAACCTAAATCTCTACATCAGAGGTCAGCTTGAATTGGCCTGCTCAGCACCATAACAAAGTACGCACGTGTCTCAGGTATTAAACGTTGAATCAATTGTGAATACCTACATGTAACAAGATAATAGTGTGTTAATACACAATTACATATTTGTTTAGGATGTCTGTTTTTCTTCCAAGAAATGATGAAGCAAAAGGATAGGAACCTGGACATACCATGGCATGACACTCAAACTTCTCCAATCTGAAGACAATGAAAGCATTTCTTAATGACAAATGCATTGAAAGCCTCCGATAACTCAAACATCAGAGAGACATTTTTGTACTGAGATATCCTACAGAAGATAAGAAATTATCAGGAGAAACCCGACATAAATCCTCCTCTAAGACAGAAAGGTCCCCAGCACTCACCTGTGCAATTGCATACTCACACAGATGCTTAAGGCCCTTAAGAAGATATTGATCAGCAGCCCTTAGAAGATCCTGTGCAACATCCATATTAACATCAACAGATCCCGTGTATATGTACCTGCAAACAATAAACATTCCTCTCTTCAATATTGCTAGATTGATTTGTATCCCAGAAGTGACAGAGATTAAACAGCAGTGCACCTCATCATCAACTCAAAAACATCCCATGGAATGTTGGGAATCTCTATATCTTTGGCGTCTCTCTCCTGCAATAAATAGATAACAGATCATCAGAGTTTTGTACTCCATATTTGTGCATTCAGCCACGTCACACTTGCAACATTTCAAATAAAGATGTTTGCCTTTCAGCAATTTTGCAAAGGCCATTTGATAGTCGATCTAAATTTGTCAAAAGGGAAAGGTAAGCAGTAGAAGACAAATTTTGGGAGCAAAAACAGCTTTCCTCTTGTGTTGCTAATGATCAATTTAGAAACCAACAAACCTAAAAGTAAAAGCAATAAATCTTTATGCCAACTATTCTACTTACCCTGTTGCCACCATCAAACATTACTCGAAATGCATCAGAAGAAGAAAGTAAGCAAATTCTGTGGGCATAAAACCCTTTGCCTGGTGAAGGACCAAAAAATCATTAAGATACACCATGATATGAAGAAGATGACAATATTTGAATCACAAAACTGCTGCTACCTTCAACTAAAAATGTCACATCAGATAGCGTAGAATTATTTACATACTGCTCACCCAAATAGACCTGCATAAAGAAATGCACTAGGAGAAAATAAGGAAAAGAGATGTAATATAGGATCAAATACATTGTCTAATTACTGCACCATGAATGGTCATGAACAACCTCTAAGTCAATTGAGAAAGAAAAGACAGAAAGCGGACATACAAACTAAAAAACATGAAAAGCAGACAACATTATTGATTGGTGAAGAAAGTGAACATCAAGTAAACTGTGGCGAAAACAGCCTATGGAATCTGTCAACATGCGAACCCTCCTCGAACACTCACCAAAGTGAAGACGAGTTACTACCAAAATCTAAATCCTTAAATGTAGGGATAAGCAAAGCCCTCATATTGCCTAATTGATTCTCAGAATACACCAATCATGCCAGCAATTAAGGGTCAGTGAGTGGAGTTTTCAGAACTCAACTGTTTTGTATTACTAAGACCATAAAAGATTGACAAGGTTATAGACCAGAATAAGAGATCGACAGGAAGACCAAGTCTTGGTATACACACCCTCCCAGAACCAAAAAAATATCGCTCAGTGAAGCAAATTTAGCATATCAAGAGAGGGTTCTAAGGTCTTCTACCCCTCATCAGCATAACAAATACCATCCAAGAACAAATAAAAGGCATATCATACTCTAAATAGATGCTTTTCTCATTATAGATGTGGTATAAACAGCAGCATATAACACAAGAAGCTGTCACAACGTGAGAAGCAAACTGAACCACAAGATGGGAAGAAACTGCACGACCAGAGTTTTTATGCAGTAATTCAAATGGTTGGTAAAGTAGACATTGTATAAAATTTGCATAACAGCTACATTATAACTTTCAAGTCTTGACTCTTGAGGTAACACTAGCAAAACTTGGTTTGACATATGTTTATAAAGTAAATGGTAAAAGCTTAAATCATCACAATTAATGATTAAATTTGAACATCAGACAGTTCACCGTACATCTTCAAAATGCTTGATGATTATACGAACATAGCTTAGTATTAACTCGATGCGAGAAGCACCAAATGTAACAGTGAAAATTAAATAAAAACCCATAAATGACTAAGGGCCTTACAGGATAGACTTGAAGTTCCTGTTGAGAGACAGAATTGGTAGGAAACACTAGTATCCAATCATTTTGGTAACAGTCCTTATTAATGAAATTGTTCATCTTCTTCACAGTGGCAAGTAAGTGCACAAATAGACCAAATGGTACATGCAATATACAGAGAATATTAAAGTACCAATTAACGTGGAATGCATTCAATAACAAAACATAGCTCCTATTGTATAAGCAAGTTCATGTAGTCAATAACAAAAAATAGCTCCTATTGTATAAGCAAGCTCCAGTGTAGTTATTTTGTATTTTTTGTACAGTATCAATATTGTAGTATTTTTCCAACAAGGGAGACAACTTCACATAACGTTAGCCAATTACTAATTTATTATATACACTGTTCAAATTGTGAAGCATTTGATTTTCTCATACTGGATCTCAGTTGATCGACTAGTTGGACTTACCAAGAGTGTCACCAACCTGGAAAGTTCTACTAGAAGCCCACATATGGAAGTCAACATTGTCTCCATTCCAACTGCCGGAATCACCAACATTGTACACTGTGCCGCCAATCATGGTTGTGCTGAATAAATAAAAAACAGCCATCATCGAGAAGAGAAACACGGCTTCCTTTGTGAAGATCATGACTTGACCTCCAAAACAGAAAAACAGTGGGTGTTCTGGAAATTCAAAAGGAGCTACTTAGAACTCAAGGGATGTTGTAGCAGCACTTTTGCATGAACTATCAGTATATAACTGTTCAGCAGACTTCTGCTGCTGAATGCACCATGATGTTTGAGTGAATAAAGAGCCAAGGCTGATCTGGGAGTCCAGTAGCACTCACAATTTGTGCATGAATTGAGCTAATTGTATGAGTAGAATGTGTCGCATGCTCTAAGAAAGCTATGCTTAAGTGTAATACTTATTTCAGTGTGACTGGATATAACTTCAATTAAGAAAGAAAAAAATCTGTCTCTCCAAAGAATTTCTTTGGGCAAAATTGTATCTGCATCGTGCTAACTCCAGGCAAAATAACCTTAGTAGTAAAAAAAAAAAAAAAAACCAGTGTAATCCCACAAGTGGGGTCTTGGGAGGAGGGTAGAGTGGTAGAGTGTACACAAACCTTACCTTTGAGAAGGTAGAGAAGTTGTTTCCGAAAGACCATGGCTGGATAAACAGTAAAAAAGAGACACTAGCAACAAATGTAAACAACAAGAAGATGATAATAAGAAACCTTAGCAGTAAAGGTTATCTAAGTTGTTCTCCAACCTTAGTAGTAAACACTCCAAGATGCATTTCAATGAGGTAAATAAAACAAATTTGGTGACCAAGCCAATTATGCTATAAAAATTTCAAAGCAAAATATTACAGGAGTAGAGAAAACCACTCATCAGCATATAAAACATAGATCTAAGTTCAGTTTGCAAGAGACTAAATCTCTACTTCAACTATTTAAAGAGAATCATCCAACCAATAGAACCTAACATGAGTTATGTAGAACTTCTGAGGGGGGGCAACAGTTGAAACTAGCCAATATCACCACAACTCAATTCCTTGTGTTGATAAAATTCTCTTTATGCTAAAGAAGTAGCTACTTGTGAAGTAGAGAAGCCAAGTTCGATTCGACATCTTCGTTGGCTTTGTGATCAAATGACTCATCACCAATATATAGGTCTAGGATTGATCTGCATAAGAGTTTGCTTTGTATGCTTCCCACTTCCTTTCCATCAACTACAAAAGAAAAATAAACAGAACCTAAGCTTCATCTAAGTGATTGATGCTAGAGCAAACTTTAAGCAAACAACTAGAAAGAAAAAAGATCAGAAACTAATATATTGTGAATTTAAAGAAAACCAACAAATATTTTAGTTATTCTTCTATGGTCTATGGAACTGACGGGCAATTAACTAGCTCATCAGTTTCTTACCTAAAATGCATGTAGAACAAATCTCAACCAATACTTCGATGCTGTTTAACTTAAGTCTTTTTTTTAATATGGAATGTCTTTAACTTATTTATTAGTCACTGTGACAGGTGTATCAGCCATTGGTAATAAAAATCATCACTAGTATTTTGCGGAAGCATATTTTCAAGAGCTAACAGGCTGATAATAAAAATCATCACTAGTATCTTGGCGAAGAATATTTTCAACAGCTAACATATAACAATTTTTATTTTATTGTTTTGGTTTTATAGACAGTGAAGCTGGTAAAGACCAGAAAATCTATATCTGTATAAAAGAGAATAGGGATGGTTGATTGGTGTAATACTACACAAGCATAATTTCCAGCATGACTTCTGTAACCAAATTCAGGAAAATGTTTAGCCACTTCCCACAAAGGAAATGTAAGGGTATAAAATGTGCCAATTGACATTGCAATTAGGATATTTATGGTATTGTTCTTGTATAGCGCTCACTTGAAGTAATTTCTCTTCATTGTAGCCTCTAACATACTACTTCGAAAGCCAACCTTATTAGGTAAATGACTAAAAGAAATTAATGTTTTATGTATCCATTCAATAGCTCTTCAATAATTTGAGCAAGTGATAACTATAACATTTTATTTTTTCTCAAAACACACAGACACACATGCACGTCTCGTAGGCGTATACACTGAGAGATTGAGAGTCTTCACTTCAAAAGATTCGTATCAGATCGAAATATCAACATTGTAGAAAAAGTGGAAAAAAGACAGAACTTTGAGCTGTTCATTTCCAAAATACTGTCAACAGAAATAAATCATATTACTTGTTGTGTGGAGTATGTAGTCATGATCTCTGGAGAGTTCAATGATAGATCCCCGAGGTAATTTAATTTCATCTTTAAACTGGGAAGTGAACCTACAGTTGCAAAAGACATTGTTGGTTATATAAGAACTAGGGAACTTATGAAAATATAATATAGATAGAAGAAATATTTATAATATGTGCATAAATATAATATATATCCAGACGTATAAGTGATTTCATAAAGAGAAATGTTTGGTCAGTAATTATATGACTTCCAACAAAGTCATAAGTTGTTACTTTGGACCAAAAATAATTATAAACTTACGATAATAAAAAATTCGTATAAAATATAAAACAAAAAAAATTATGGAGAGAATATAAATAAATAAATAATGCAACATCATTCTTATGATCTTAATTATTAAGAAAAGGAAGAAGAAAATACGAAATTAATGCACAATTTTTCAAACTCTAATGTGATCATTTCAGTAGAGTCTTACAATGTCTTTATTTATAGACATTCAGATTTTTACAATAAAGAATAAAAATGAATGCAGAAATAGTAATTAACACAATTCTTTTTCTTATTATTATAATAATAACAATATTCTTGGCCAAAGAGAGGTGTCAATTTTATTCATTCATTGTTGTTATTTTTCCTCTTATTTTTCATCATTATCTAAATAAATATTCATATTTTTAATTTTGCCTCTATCCTTTATTGTAGTATTTGTTTTCTATTTTATTTTCTTCTTTTTCTCTTTTCCTTCCTCTATCCTACTTAATAGTAACTTTTTATAGTAACAAAAACACATCTTCCTTAGGATCTTAATCATAAGAAACATAAATGGTTCTTTGTACTGTAAAAAAATATCATAAAAAAGCCGTATTTCAATATTTGATATATATTCAAATTCTCTAATCTATCAATAATAGTGTTTGAACCTTGATAATAATTAGCATAAGACAAAGTTACGGTAATTAATTTTCGTCTAACGAAGTACAAACAAAATGCTCTTACCTTCCAAACTAAGAAATTACATAGAAAGAACACAATGCACATTCCTTCATTAGGACCTTAATCATAAGAAAATAGATTTTTTTTAAAATAGTAATGAATCAATGCACAATTTTTGAGCTCTTGTCAACACTCCCTCTTACTAACTGATCAATATCTAAGTGTCCTCTTTATTGAGTCTACCTTTACTACAATAACAAAACATGGAAAACACGACTTCAAATATGAAATAAAAAGGATAATCTTGAGTAGGAGTTTCATGAAATAAAAATTATGATTTTATATGGACAAAATAGAGGAATTTAAAAAAAAAACATAAATAGTTTTTGTACAATAATATTGTTGAACATTGGTCAGTAGTTAATATTATTACACACAAAGTTACAATAACTAATTTGCATCTAAACAAAAATACAGACTTGCAATTATGAAAAATTATACAAATTCAAACTAAAGAAGTTACATGGAGAAAACACAAACATACACACATCTTCCTTAGAATCTTATCTTAAGAAAATAGATAAGAATAAGTGCCCACTTTTTTGAGCTCTTGGCTGACACCTTTTTTGTCAAATTAATCACATTCAAGAGTCTTCTTCATCGTGTCAAGTTAACACATGGATTTGATAATAGAATAATACTACAAAGAACAATGAAATATAAAAAATAATCTTGAGTAGAAATTTCATGAAACAAAAAACTTGTGAATTTATATTGACAAAAATGGAGAAATATCATAAAGTATCTTAAATTTTATAATTTAATAGTTGGGGGTTATGAATATGAAAACTTAAAAGTCATGAAATTAATTATATTATTAAGAATAGAAGTTTAATAGATATAAGTTATGGAGGTGAAACTTTAAAAGTAAATAAAGAAGGAAAAAAATAAATAAAAAAGATAAAAGAAATACCTTTATACTAAATAGAGATATAAATTTCTTGAATTGAATAAATAAATAAAAAAGTAAAAAAAGAACAAGGAAAGGAAGAGAAATGACTTAAGGAAATGTTATAAATGATGAGATTTAGGGAACAAAATCGTAATTTTTTTTTTTTTAAAAAGACTTTATATTTTATAGAAATATAAGTTTCTTGAATTGGATAAATTAAAAAAAGAAGTAAAAAGGAACTAAAAGAGGGAAAAGGTGATTTAAAGAAATGATATAAATATCATTAGGGAAGAAATTAAAATACTAAACAGAAGAAAATGAGAAATATTAAGGAAAAGAAAATAATAGCATTTAATGATAAAATAGATTAAATAGGACTATTAATAAAGAAAGAATTAAATGTGACTATCTTTAATATTTAGGTGAATTTTTTGTATTTTAAAATTTGAAAAATGGCCAAAAAAACCACAAGATAAATAGCTTTCTAGCCCTTAGAAGCATGCCACATCAGCATGTCTAACATTCTCCTTTAATATATATATATATATATAGATAGATAGATTGGAAGGAGGCAATAATAGTTTAAGGATTGAGAAGCAATAAAGTTTCCGTTTCCAAAAAAAATCTTGTGGGTTAACCTGTTCGCAGCTCAATAACTCTATTCAAGAAAAGATGTGACGTATGTAGCTGAGAGATAATTGATCACAGTTGGGCAAAAGAGTCCAGCAATAATGTTAAACACTATGATATCGCAAGGCATCATATTTGAAAGGCAACTTGAGTAAGGTTCCAGAATACATATAAAACATAATAATTTAGAGTGCAAACAAATGAAGTGCTTCATCCAGCTTTGGCAGGCTTGTTTCCCTGTGGTGATATGGTAAATATTCCAAAAAAGGTTGAATAAGATATGAATAATATGAGGCTAAGGAATTACCTTTGGAGCAATTCCTTGTTATCATATCCCCCAAACTTATGTAATCTGCTGCCAACAGATTCTTCGAAAGCACTGCGCACAGAATTAATGCTTAGTCTGCCATAGACTATTTGAAGCCTAACAGTCATGCGTATATCGTTTTCCATGAGATGATTTCTCAACTCTTCCTTTTGCTGCAGTTCAGAAACAGAGTGCCGTCCATGCTTCTCAGCCAGACACTTCTTTACATCAACATCATCAGCATACACACCTAGAGAATGCCATATTGATATCACATTAGATATAGGCCATATTTAAAGTAAACATCAATTTTACTTTGAAATGCAGATTCAAACTTACAAAAGGAGACAAAGAGTGTTATAATGCATATCCCCCCTGATCATATAAAGGAAGGTCCAATAGAGATGGCGATGAGATTCTCAAATATGATACCACCACAGGTTTAATTTTTATGCACTGACCAGGGACGGAGCTAAGTTGTAGAAAGGAGATTCAATTAACTTCCCCTCGTTAAAAATTTTACATTGAACAAATAGAGCAAAAATGAATTCTATATTGGTATTATTTCACTATTGAAACCCCTTGATACTATTGAATCCCCTCGATAGAAGGCAAAATTCTAGTAAAGTGGCAAAGGGGTTACACAATTACTTTAAGACCTATGTTCAAATCTCATGTATGAGAATCCTATTATTTTTTTGAATCCCTTGTATAACTTCCTGGCTCCACCACTGGCACTGACGGTGCAAGAAACTGTATTATGTTGCTTCAAAAACTTAATCCAAGTAACATGTACAGTAAGCATGAGTCAATAAGCCTACATAAGCTGTTAACAATTGATAAGCCCACGATCCCACATGAACTGCTATAAATGGTAAAGCATGAATTGAGTTCTGACTGGGAGTGTAGTGTGTACTCAGACCTTACCCCTAGCTTGGAAAGTAGAGAGATTGTTTTCCATATGCCCTTAGATCAAGAAAAAACATAACAAAGCAGCTCGGGAAAAGAATAACAGAAGTGAAGAAGCCACGACAAAATACATCTTGAAAATAAAAAAGGAATAAAATCTGGAAAAAAAAATGTAATGCTACAATTACTAGTATGGAAGGATAAGTGAGACAACATGTCCTCCATAACTTCCTATTGGCATAGAATTGGAATTCATTTTATATATTTGAGCATTTGTGCTCCACACAAGGATCATAAAAATTAAGAACCTCAACTACAGTATAACAACATTTGCAGAAGAGATAGAAACATAAATCGATAAAGAGCAAAAACAATAAAGTAAATTGCAGTGAAAATTTGGTACCATAAGCATAGACATCAATGTTTTTCAATCCAAAAACCGCCTTTTTACGCAGCCCAATTCCAAGGAGTCGCTGAGTATCTTTCAGAATTGACGGAAATGCCATTCCGGCCCTGGATTCAGTGACCGGAGCTGAGTTATCTGCTAGAGAAACAGAACCCCACAAAGGGGATGAATGATTTTTGTTAGGTGAGAAATTGGAAAGTAGGAAATTCATAGCATTTTCCAGAAACGGATTTTTGGGGCTTTGAGTTATGGCAATGATCGCTCCGGCGGCAGCGAGGGCTGAACCGCCGGACGCGAGGGCGACAGCGACGGTGGAGAAGGATCGAGATGGAGCATCTGAAGTGGCTGAAGACGGAGTCTTGTGGGGCTGAGAAAACAAGAATGGAAAACGCAGAGAAGCCATTGTTTATTTTTTATTTACTATGGTTTGAGTGTATTTTATACTAGGAGTACTTTATAGTTTTAACAAAAAAGGATAGAGTAATTCTTTTCTTCCATAGTGTTTTTTCACTTTTAGTGGTGTGGAAGGCAAGAATTTCATCTTCTAGGCTTTTTGATTCATGAATATCATTTGGATGCATATTAAAAATATTCATTTTTTGCAAGTGTTTCATGCCTGCCAATTGTGGAGTTTTATCTGATTTAAGAAAGATTTAAATTAAATAAATATTATTAATATGTTTCATTTTATGTGAAACTATTTTATTGGTTACTAAATTCGTGAAGAAAAGAAGATCTTTTGAAATCTATTATCTTAAACATGTCATTATATTTGTATCATAGTTGCTAAGGCCAAATAAGAGTTTTAAAATTAAACTATCTATGGTTATAGAAAAATTAGTGCTCTTTTTATTAAATCAACTTGGAGAGAGTAAAGGACGTTGATATGCTGAGCTCTATTTTACTATCTAGACTCTGGCTGGCAAATCAAGATAACTATTGATAAAGGAGAGAATGAACAAATATGTTGTTTGTGTGAATGAGGAGTCCTAGCTGCATCTATTTATTTTTTAAAAAATGTATGTGGATAACAACAGTCACAATGGTGAGTTCAGAGAAAGAAGGTGTTATCCATGTTCAATATGGATAAAAAAGAGAAATTGACGACAATCCATAAAGAAACTGGCAACTACAATTTTGGGGAAGACAAGAAACTGAAAACACTTAAATTGATTAAATCTAAATACAGAGTTAGTTGTTACACAGATTAACAAAGGAGATTATAGAAAGGATAGAACTAGTAAAAGGCTCTAGGAAATATAGTTATATAATTCAGAAATTTGTAACTAATTGGTTTTTACTGATTATGAGGTTGGAGATGATTAACACTCTAGTTCTGATTCGGATCCTATGAGTGCTCTTTTAAGTGTAAATATTTATTGTCTAACGTAATCTTTCACAGTTTACCCAAAAAAAAAAAAAAAACCGGCCATTAGGCCATTACTCCTTGGACTTGGCCCATTTTCGGTGTAGATTCAGTTCACTTCTCTAATGGTCTGGGCCTGGCAACTGAATAGAGGTCCAATTTCCATACCAAATTTTGGTCGGGTCGTTTAGGGTGTTGAGATTGCAATCACCTATATTTAAGAAAAATTCCATTCACATCATATAGACAATTTGATTCTTAATTAAGTACTGTTTTTTGCAGACACTTTCAACTAATTTCCCAAACGTATGTTAAACTCATATAAATTTTCGTAATCTCTCCCGTTTAATCAATAAGTTAATAACAAAGATTATACTTCGACCGAAAAGACTTACTAATAAGGCCTCATTTATGATAGAAGGTTTTTTCAGTCCTTATTTATTGGCTCATATGCAGATAGTAAAAAAAATAAATGATTTAATGAACGTTGAGCCTCGCTAAATTTTTAAACATAACTGATCATAAAATGAGAACTGGTCTAAGGATCATACAAGCCATAAGGAATATCAATTCATATCTCACATGCCAGCAATGAGGAATAACGTAATTTATCTCCCCGGGTAAATTGCACAAGAAACAAAAAGTGATCATTCACTAAAGAATTGTCCTAAAAAGAACAAGCAACGAAAAAATTCTGAATCAAGAATTTAAATGGGTCTCATAAAGAAATAAAAAATTTAAACCTAACTCAACTCATTAATGGTGTATCATATGAATTCCGAAACTATACAGGGAAACCAATTCTACAATATCATAATCTATGTGAGACAACTAATTAATGTATGTATGTTATACTCGACTTGATTATGCTGTCTCAAAATAGAACGTGATGGACCAAGTTGTCAAGGACATTTACATCTAGCAAATAGATAGGGATTATCTAAAGTATGAAAGTTGGATGGTGTATTCTCATATCCCACAAAGTAAAGTCTAGAGAGAGTTGAGTGTAAGCACACCTCACCCCTACGTGAAGGTAGAAACTATTTCTGATTGACTCTCAACTAAGAAAAATCAGTATAGATGAGATCCCAAAAATATTGTGAATAATTTAGATCTATACATCTTCGTAAAACCGGTAATTTATTTGTAAGCTTGTTGTAGAGATTTAGAAGCATGGCTGGCGTCGCAACTGGACTTCATACGCTACATTAAACGTCACAACAAATATGGAATTGCAAGTGATGAGAAGTTACACATAACTCTTGCAATTAGAGACGAACGAGTGGAATAAAACCCACTTCCTGTACAATTTACATCATATTCTACATTTAATCAAAGAATAAAAATGAACAAAAATCTCTACATCAGAGGTCAGCTTGAATTGGCCTGGTCAGCGCCCTAACAAAGTACGCACGTGTCTCAGGTAATATACGTTGAATCAATTGTGAATACCTACATGTAACAAGATTACAGTGTGTTAATACACAATTACATGTTTGTTTAGCGTGTCTTTTTTTTCTTCCAAGAAATGATGAAGCAAAAGGATAGGAATCTGGACATACCATGGCATGACACTTAATTTGTCGAACTTCTCCAATGTGAAGACAATGCAAGCATTACTTAATGACAATGCATTGAAAGCCTCTGATAACTCAAACATCAGAGAGACATTTTCCACTGAGATATCCTACCAAAGATAAGAAACTATCAGGAGAAACCCGACATAAATCCTCCTCTAAGACAGAAAGGTCCCAGCACTCACCTGGGCAATTGCATACTCGCACAGACGCTTAAGGCCCTCGAGAAGATATTGATCAGCAGCCCTTAGAAGATCCTGTGCAACATCCATATTAACATCAACAGATCCCGTGTATATGTACCTGCAAACAATAAACATTCCTCTCTTCAATATTGCTAGATTGATTTGTAAACCCAGATGTGACAGAGATTAAACAGCAGTGCACCTCATCATCAACTCAAAAACATTCCATGGAATGTTGGGAATCTCTATATCTTTGGCGTCTCTCTCCTGCAATAAATAGATAACAGATCATCAGAGTTTTGTACTCCATATTTGTGCATTCAGCCACGTCACATGACACATGCTTGTAACATTTCAAATGAAGATGTTTGCCTTTTAGCAATTTTGCAAGACTGTCTGATAGTCAATCTAAATTTGTCAAAAGGGTAAGGTAATCAGTAGAAGACAAATTTCGGGAGCAAAAACAGCTTTCCTCTTGTATTGCTAATGATCAATTTAGAAACCAATAAATCTAAAAGTAAAAGCAATAAATCTTTATACCAACTATTCTACTTACCCTGTAGCCACCATCAAACATTGCTCGAAATGCATCAGAAGAAGCAAGTAAACAAATTCTGTGGGCATAAAACCGTTTGCCTGGTAAAGGACCAAAAAATCATTAAGATACACCATGATATAAAGAAGATGACAATATTTGAATCACAAAACTACTGCTACCTTCAACTAAAAATGTCACATCAGATAGCGTAGAATTATTTACGTACTGCTCACCCAAATAGACCTGCAAAAAGAAATGCACAAGGAGAAAATAAGGAAAAGAGATGTAATATAGGATCAAATACATTGTCTAATTACTGCACCATGAATGGTTATGAACAACCTATAAGTCAATTGAGAAAGGAAAGACAGAAAGCAGACATACAAACTAACAAACATGGAAAGCTCAGACAACATTATTAATTGGTAAAGAAAGTGAACATCAAGTAAACTGTGGCGAAAACAGCCTATGGAATCTGTCAACATGTAAACCCTCCTCAAACGATCACCAAAGTGAAGACGAGTTACTCCCAAAATCTAAATCCTCAAAATGTAGGGATAAGAAAAGCCCTCATATTGCCTAATTGATTCTCAGGATACACCAAGCATCCCAGCAATAAAGGGTCAGTGAGTGAAGTTTTCAGAACTCAACTGTTTTGTATTACTAAGACCATAGAACAATTGACAATGATATAGACCTGATTAAGAGATCGACACAAATACCAAGTCTTGGTATACACACCCTCCCAGAACCAAAAAAATAACGCTCAGTGAAGCAAATTTAGCATATCAAGAGAGGGTTCTAAGATCTTCTACCCCTCATCAGATAACAGATGCCAAGAACAAATAAAAGGCATATCATACTCTAAATAGATGTTTTCTCATAATAAAGTTGGTATAAACAGCAGCATATAACACAAGAAGGGTCACAATGTGAGAAGCAAACTGAACCACAATATAGGAAGAAACTGTACGACCAGAGTTTTTATGGAGTAATTCAAATGGTTGGTAAAGTAGACATTGTATTAAATTTGCAGGACAGCTACATTATAACTTTCAAGTCTTGAGGTAACACTAGCAAAACTTGATTTGACATATGTTTATAAAGTAAATGGTAAAAGCTTCACAAATTATCACAATCAATGATTAAATTTGAACATCAGACGGTTCAGCGTGCATCTTCGAAATGCTTGATGATAATACGCACATAGCTTAGTGTTAACTTGATATGAGAAGCACCATGTAACAGGGAAAAACTAAATAAAAAACCATTGGTGACTAAGAGACTAGTATTACTCATGTTAGAACTTAAGAACCAAAAACCTGAACAAAAACTTTGCCAGAGTATGAGCATTAAACTGCAGAGCAAACCTGAGGTGTAGGAGATGGAGGAGCTGCATCAACGGGTGAAAGTGAGCTGGCTTTGTTAGCCAACTTGCATAAAGCTACAGAACCATCTCTTTGGTGCTTCAAGTTTGTTGATACTAGAAGCTCTAAAAGCAATTCCAATCCTACAAGAACATAGTCCACATAGTGGATAAACTGTCACAGCCTAACCAGCTCACCGAGAAAAACTGAGTCCGAGTATAGGTACAGATCACATACCACCATTATCGATAAATATCATCTTTTGGTCATCTGGTGAACAAAGATGGGCAAGCACCAGAGCAACTCGTCTTTGAATAACCTTTTCCCCAACACGCATCAAATACAACAAAT
This sequence comes from Solanum bukasovii, assembly GCA_029582585.1. Classification (NCBI taxonomy): domain Eukaryota; kingdom Viridiplantae; phylum Streptophyta; class Magnoliopsida; order Solanales; family Solanaceae; genus Solanum; species Solanum bukasovii. Next base: position 36,251 of record JAJOOI010005133.1, read on the forward strand.
GGCCTAATACCTTCAAAAGAGGGCAAAAAGGTTTGAGATATAACCATCAGTAACCTATAAGACTTAACAAAGAAATTTACCATATTGAAGGGACAAGAAGGAACTGGACAATGGGGGATACACTACATTTCGTAGCTAGAAAAAACAAAATTAACTTGGCATTCGTTAGCAAAAGAAATGTACTCATTGCATCATGTGCTTCACTGCCAACAAATAAAGTATGCATCAACAAATTCCTTACAACAAATAGAAACTCACCCGTCCATGAATCTTCTCTTCCAATCTTTTCAATGTCTTCGCAACACAATCTCTAGTTGGCTGAAAAATGAGTGAACAATATCAAGGGTCATGACAAAGACTTAAGAATAATGAGAAAAGCATCATAATTCTATGAAATTATTTCTCCTTTAAGTAATATTTGGCACAAAATAACGATCACAGGAAGAAAAAAAGAATAATACTTGGACAATAAATTCTCCATCCTGAAGCTTTTGAACACCTCCAACCTTTACAAGATCTGTAACATTATCCTATAGCGAAAAGTTGCACCCGAATCAGATGAGATGTAACGCCGTCGTTACAAATTTAAAAGTACAAAATCTGGTTATAATAACATTATTGTTTGGATAAGTTGTTACACCTCGTTATCAGCAAGCCCATAAAGAGCAAATGCAGCATTATGTTGCAACGATCCATTTTTTGAATCAAGAAGCTTCAATAATGGGACTATACCACCGCAATGAGCAATACCAGCCTGATTGTGTGTGTCCTGAACATCAGGGAACCAATAAATCCAATCAACTAGAATGCATGTAGAGAATTCTCAAATCACATGAACTCCTAAACTGTTAGATAGAGCACATTTCTATGTACTTAATTATGTCTTCAACATGCCTCTGTACATGCAAGGATGATTCTTTTGTCATGAGTCAAGCAGGTGAATATACTTCTTTTTTTAAATGGGTGGCGATGAGACTCAAACTCAAGGTTCTGCCCTGATATCATGAAGTGTATTTCTAGTTCATCCAAAAGCTTAAGTTGTTTCAAAGACCCCACTTCTATTTATTTAATTATATATCCAACATGTAGATTATTGACTATTGGAATGTAATGAGCTAGTATAGAAAAAATTCATATAGCAAAGCCTAAATAGTTTTGGACTGAGTTGTCGCTAATTGACTGAGAAAGAAAGAAAAGAACAACCCAATGCCATGGCACTTTCCAGTCGTACTGCACTATAATTAAGAGGAAAAAAAGAGCTCCAAGCTTTGACCCTTCACGCACTATTATGATATAATCACAACGTTAGCATTATCCCTTAAGAAAATTATGATAAAATGTAACTGCCCAATAGAAAAGGTGTAAATGCCAAGCAACAACAATTTAAACTACTTTAGGGAACCCTATCCATGTGCATATAATATTTCACGACATGAAATAAGGTCCACTTGAACAGCAAGACAGCATTTATTGTTTTTTGATGAGTAACAACAAGATAGTGAATTTAACTGTTAATTGTCCATACATGTATACCATGAAAGGAAAACAAGTCAGTTTTGAATTGAAACCACTCATGGAAACTGCACAATGGTGCAAAGGAACCACTACTCACAAGCATGATTCCTTGTTTTATTCATTTATGTTATTCCTACGTAACAAGTTATGTTGAAAAAGTGGGCAAGTCAATATATAAGATAATCCAGCATCTTTAATACATGAAAACAAACTAAAAACAAGTAATCAAGTTCCCATCCAAGATCTATCATCCAAGTATACAAGTCAAACTTCAATCAATCAACAAAACCTCAATCCTAAAGGGGTAACCCATATGAATCTTATGTTATCATTCCACTCCATCAAGGGACAAGCCATGCCAATTAATCATCCGACATACAAGTAAATAAGAAAGTAAATTCTTGAATCCTAAGCTCGCAGAATAATTAGAAAAACATGGTCTAATTGGAACCAATACTACAATAATATTCTTTGGTATAAGGTTTGATTGGAAAAGGGGCTAAGACCATGACAAAGATGTCACAGGCACATATCATACTTGAAAACAACCTCAGTAATCGTGAAAGGTAAGTCCATGATCATCAACTATCAACACAAGTAATGCCAGAAAATAAATCTGAATGGTAAACTTACAGAGTACTCAGAGAAATAGTGGCCCAGGGAACAACTACTAACAGAACAGAAGAATTACTTGATAACCACAAGAAAACAAAGTACCCTAAAGAAGCTCTGTAAGGATTTCAAGTCACCTGTGCCAACCTTCCAAGGGCAAAGGCTGACATTTCCCTAAGTTGAGCATCCAGAGATTGAAGCATCTCAATCAGTGGCGGTACAGCACCTCTTTGCACAATGTGAATCTGCAAAACCATCAGAAAAAAAATTCAAGCATAAATCAGATTAAGTTGCTTTAAATGCCAATAAATCAATAATTTTACTACTCTTTAGGACATTAATAGAGCACAGTAGCATCATCAACCTTGCAGTCTGAGTCGGTTGCTGCAAATTGTCCAAGCAATAAAGCTGCTTCCCTTTGGCTTTCCGGACAGGAGGAACTATCATATAAAAGGGCTTATTTCAGAAGCCATCAAGAGGAAAAGAACAAACCAAATAGTAGCATGTCTACGTCCATTAGATGGAATCTGCAAATGATAAGCATCTATGGAACAGAAGTTGTACATGACCAGCCACTCAAAAATTATAAGATCCAAACACTACCTAAGTAACCCAATGACAGGTTGTAAAGCTCCAGCAAGAAGAACGTCCTTTTTGATATTTGGTGATGAGTGCACCAAATTTCCAATGACTCCAACCTGACATCCCACAATTTTATTATGTCTACCACTTGAAGTATGGCTGTGACTTTATACCTATTATATATAAAAACAAAAAAAGAGCTAGTAATATGAACTTGCAGAATGATGCCTAACCGCTTCATAGTGTATTGCAGTATCTTCGGACCGTAGCATTAGAATAAGAGTAGGGAGTGCATTGCATTCAACAATCTGAAATCAAATCAGAGAAATTATTCTAATAGAACAGATAACACAAGAAATTCAGAGATACTTTTATAAATCAGAATAAAGATTAAAGCCACTAGCCTGATTTTTGTTCTCATCATTTTTAAATGCCAAAGTTCGCAACGCTCCTGCAGCTGCTCTTTGCACCTTTGCATCAACGAACCCAAGCAATTCAACAAGTGGAGGAATACCGCCTTCAATCCTTCACATACAAAATAGAGATGAAGTGTGAATATAAGTTGTCTTTTGATTTGCTGTAGTGACCAAAATTTTAGAGAACAAATAAGCTAACCTAACACGAGTTTTGATGCTACTATTTTCATGGGCAAGATTAGTGATTGCATCAGCTGCTCTCCGGATAACACCATTGATAGCACGAGAGTTTTGTGCAGTTTTATGCCTTTTCAACAGATCTACAAGATGAGGTAGAGCTTCAGCATCAACAATAAGTTGCTGGTGCTCCGGCTGTCAAGAAACAGAAACAGTTTAAAACACCTCCATCTAAATTATGAACCAATGAAGGGCCTTACAGGGTAGACTAGAAGTTACTGTTGAGAGACAAAAAAATTGGTAGGAAACACTAGTATTTAATCATTTTGGTAACAGTCCTTATTAGCGAAATTGTTCATCTTCTTCACAGTGGCAAGAGAGTGCACAAATGGTACATGCAATATACAGATAAAATTAAAGTACCAATTAACGTGGAATGCATTCAATAACAAAACATAGCTCCTATTGTATAAGCAAGTTCATGTAGTCCTATTGTATAAGCAAGCTCCAGTGTATGCTAAAGTATGGATAGTATGGAGTAATTCGAAGAATCATCTGCCCTAATAACGAAAATTGCCTTCTCATATGTGCTTAACTCTTAAGAGAATAAATATGATTTATACTAACTTTTATGGCTAGAAGCCCAAGCGTAAAAGCACTTCCTTTCTCGACCTCATGCTCATACGGCATCTGTCCACCATCTCCTTCACTCCCAAGGGATGGCACTTGAAGATGCTTCACCAAAGCTGGGACAGCACCACAGTCTACAACCACATTCACAATTTCCTCTGCAACACAAAAATCCTCAAATATCAAAACCCAACTTTCAGGCCCAAATTGTTTGAAATAAACCAATTCAACTCTCTGCATGTACTTCCCAGGACATTCAGCACTCTATAAGAACTTTGACTAACATTTGTAATGTTCTAATACAGTACTTATCGTGCTGTTTTTGGATATCTAACTTGTATTTTTTAAGAAAAAAAATTTGTTGAATAAATCCAGTAGAGTTTAACTTGGGAAATTAGTTGAATTAACTCCCGATAGACAGAAATGTACATGAAATTTTCTGATCCGCTAGAAACGAGATATTGAGTTACCGTTCTTAGCTAGCTCAGAGAGAACATGAATAGCACGCTTGGCAGAGGCACGATCTGCTTCCGTCGAAGAGAAAGTAGATTCGAGAATCTCCACTTGCGTCCGAACCTCAGGAGCGAGATCTTGATGAGCATCATCATCATCCTGAGAAAACGGAGAAGAAACTTTACGATCATCTTCAAAATCTCCTTCGAGCTTTCTCTTCAAGCTTCTCCTCCCGGAACTCGAAGATTGTTTGCTCCGTTTTGCTTGGTTCTCCATGGAAGAGTGGATGGAGAGAGGAGTGGTGGTGCGAGCAGTACAATGAGTGTGTGTGTAGTGCGTGTGGGGTAGTTTAGGGATTTAAATGTTACACACTCCTCCTCTCTCCTCTATTTTACTTTGAGTTGAAAAAAAGTGACGGCGTTTAGATTTTTATTCTTACGTGGGTTTGAGGGATTCGGCGTTTTAGGAAAAAACAAAAATTTGAACAGATCTTGCTCTCTCCCGCCATTATTTCCTTTTGTTAGAGCGCCAGAATCTTTTAGGCGGCCCAAATCGGCTCCTTTGGGCTGACCAAGTCGAACCTTTGACAAATTTTTGGTTGATACATGCAAATGTCAAAGGTAATCATTTACTTAATTTAAAGAATTGTGCAAATATAGTCCTTGAAAAAGTAGTAATTTTTATTGGGGTTTAATATTTTGATGTCATCTAAACTCTAATGTATTCTTGTAAGAAGTAATAGAAGTTTTAGATGGTATTCTAAAAGGTTCATAAATGAAATAGTTATTCTAAGAGGAAAGAATCGGTGAAATCTTTCGCATTGTTTGGTTTGCAAACAAATTATATGGTGATTATAATTTCATGAACATTATGTGGAACAAAATATTTATCCATACACTGTAAGAGTGTTATATGTTGTATAACAAGGAGTATACAAGTCACATAAGTTGTATACCATATCGACTGTTGAATCACATTGTGAATCGTATATATGTTTGGTGATACACTCAGTTAATCAAACTACAAGTATCAAGTTTAGTATACTGACAGCGTACGAAGAATACTTACGCACTCAAGATCAGTTACAATGCAATCACATAAATCTATCATATAAGCATTGTGTAATTTCACCCAAAATCAATGTTGGGTATACTGGGCTACTTGAATGGTGGACAAAACGATTAATTGGGACTTATATAAGATTGTGCTTACTTCACAAAATTCTTCATATTAGTAGAATCCAGTAAAGACTAAACTACTTTACTCCTACTTGTATATGAAAAGTGTAAATTAGAAAATTGAAAGATAGATCGTTTTGCTCGAATATATTTTGATTCGAATTAACATTTCAGTTTTTTTTGCATTGAGTTGTTTCTAAAAGGTCGTAGAACTCTTTTTGAGTTAACCTATTAGTAAAATATATAAAGAATAACTCAGGGTGTGTTTGGTATTTTTCAATTTTCACATTTTAGTTGGGTAAATATTTTGAAAAATATTTTCTAAATCAACTTATTTTTCTCAAATTTAAGGAAAAATGACTTCCCTTCAAAAATTAAGGAAAACATTTTACAAAACTTTGCTCCAACTTCAAATTAAGTTTTTTTTGTTGAAAAAATCAAATTTTTTTGTTGAAAAATAAATTTAAAGCTTATTTTAAAATAAGAATTTTCAACTTCAATGTTTTTATTGTTTTACCCCACCCTCACCCCGACCCCCTCCCCCGCCAGCCCCTAACCCCCCCCCCCCACCAAAAAAAAAAAGATTGTTTTTAAAAAATATTTCCAATTTCAAATTTTTATTTTCACCCCACCCTCCCCCCAAAAAAAATTAAGTTTATTCTTAAAAAATATTTTCAATTCAAAAATTATTTTCTACTCTCTAGTAAAAAAAAAAAAAAAATTCATTCATAAATCAAACACTAAAAAAAAAAATCTACTCACCAACCAAATATGAGAAAATAAGTCAAAAATCTACTTGTTTTCCTTGAAAATATTTTCTAGGAAAACATTTTCCTTCATACCAAACACACCCTTAAAGTTCTTCGTCTTGCTTCTCGCTACAAAAACAAAGTCCTCGTTATAACAAGAACCTAAAGGCACTCATTTCATGTCCTTAAATTATTACTAGTACTCATCTTCGTTGATTTTAAGGGTGTTCAAAATACTATACATGTACTAATATAAAGTAAGATTTGACATATATATATAGTATAGTTTTTTTATGAAAGGTGTCCAGTTGAAGTGTTATACACCCTGACAGCATTGTAACTCCGTCCCTGGGTTAAATGACATATATTTCTACATATATAGAGAGTGTCAAATAAGTGAGTTAGGTTGAACTTGGGCGATCAAAATGGATCGAACTAATATATGACGAGTCATTAAAAATCTTTTAACCAAAAAAAAATGAATTACACATCATCTTGTTATAAAATATTATAGTGTGAATGTCCACTACACCAAGAGGTTACTCTCACCTATTATCTCGAATACTTTCCTCCATTATGAAGATAACCATAACCTCCAACTTTATGACCATTATTCTTATAACCTTTAACTTCCATAACCTCCTTCATTATATTCATGTTAATGTCATGTTTATGGCTAACATTTTCTATGCCTCTATGTTACACTATAAATAGAGGCATAAGGATTCATATTGTATACACTTGAAGATTTGGTGAACACTTGAAAGAAAGAAAGTTATCTTATATTGTTCCTCTTGTCTTCATCTTTATATTGTTCTTTTGTTCTTAAGTTTTACAATACGTTATCAGCACGAGTTGCTCATTCTCCATCAAGAATCAATGGTAGGTATTTCTTGATTTTTATGAATTATCCTAATAATTCTTCGGTTGAAAGGTATACTTCATAGCCTATATATTATTTGTACTAACAAAGCTTGTTTTGTGGTTATTTTAATATGGTTAGTGAATTATGATAATCTTCATAACAATATTGAGAAGGACTATTAAAAAAAAATTAATGTATTTTAACTTGGGACTTTTATACGGTTCCAATATGTTGTTTTAATTAATTAGTTTTGTTCATTTTTATTCAATTTTAAGTCAAATTCAGATTATATTTATGGTATTCAATATTTATTTTGTTGGTAATGCATTAGACTGTGAATTCAAGTTTCACCGCACCAAGTGGGTAAGACATCGAGCAAAGTCTCGGTGCACCATGATAATAAGAAGTTGGGTTGAAGTCACATTGATTTATTACCAAAGGCGTCTTTATATGGGTAAGACATTGGGTTTAAGTTCTAATGCACTCTAGTGATGATATGATGATGTCTAACATAAAGTTGTATACTTTTGACTGTAAGTCATGAAATTTCCTCGATTAATTTGCTCCATTCTCTTATGTGAATGTGATAGCAGTGCATACTATGTCTGAAAAATGACAAGTGGTTGAATGTATGAATATGAGTGTGGTAAAATTTTAATGATCATCATTGTTGTAATTAAAAGAAAGAACATTATGGATTCGTAAGATGGTCCTTCATTGTTGATGCAACCCAATTTGAAAAGTTTTGTAAATCCTCCATCAAAATAAAGGAATACAGAGTGGTAGTACATTTGGTACATTTGACCTCTTAAAGTCATGTTGAGGTGAGTCACATAAATTTGATAAATGTGAAGCATGACAATGAGTTTCTAATAAAAACTTATGGAGCATGTTCAAGTGGTTATGATCCATTTCTTAAAGAAAATGTGACTCATGGATAAAAACATGTTCATGTATTGTTGGATAAATGTCACGTCTTATTTGTATGGGAGGTTAGAGAGATTGAAAAAAATATTTGACATAAATGATTATTTGGTCATATAATTTGAGTATATCACAAATATTGTGGTATGTTCTATCATGAACTATTACAGGACAAAAGAAAGAAATAATTATTTCCTATAAAGGTTGTGGCCTTGACCAAAATAAGTATTATTGTGTGGCAACACGAATCTGTCATTGGTAGTCAAGAAATAAGTCCTACAATAATAATTTTAACCATGACAATAAATATTTTCTCCTTGAAGGAGATGGTCACCATAAGAATGGTGTTGTGAAATTTGTGATATTACACAAAATTAATTGAGAGTTCCGAAAGGGCTAATTTGTTACTATCCAAAGGAATGAAATTGTTCATAATATTGGGGTTGCAGTAAGTCTCAAAAGAAACTTTTTAAGTTTCGGAGGAATCCAAAAGAAAAAATTATTATATTGAGACTATAAATTATGGGAAAATTTAATATCTTGAAATTACTACAACTAAAGTGGATTATAAATATTTACCTACAAGATACCTATTTTTTCCTCTTGTTTGTTGTATACAAACATGGGCATGATGATGGAATCACATGCAAAATTAAACTAGAAGTTTACTAGAATAAATATCAGTTGGCATAATCGGTTGGCCATTCCAATGCAAATGTGATGCAAAAGAAATTGAGAATTCACGTGGCTATATGTTGAAGAAATAAAAGATTTTTCAAGAATTCTCTTTTGTTGCTTGTTCTCATGATAAAATGATCATTGTACCAGCTAAGGTTGGGATTGTATACCCTGAAATTATTTGGAGCATATAAAAAGGTGAATACTGTCCCGTTCACCTGCCATGTGGACCATTTACTATTATGATTTAATAGATGCATTTATGGTATGGTCACATGTGCATTTGTATCAACTTACAAATTAGTTTTTGTAAGGTTGTTGCTCGAATTATTAAATTAAGAGCACAATTCCAAACTATAAAATTATGTTGATAATGCTGGTTGGTTTAGCAGAAATTGTATGCCTCAAATTATAGCTAGACCACTGATTATGAGAACAAATCACTCAAAGAAATTTTGGTATGAGATGAGTTTATTTAACATGTATGCATCAAGCCAACAAGGTTCTCCCATCACAATTGGTTTAGGGTCAGGAACCAAATAATTTCCACCTAAAAATTTGATGTGTGCACATATGATTTTATTGCTCCACCACGCACAAAGATGGATCCCCAAATGAGGTTGGGGGTAAATGTTAGATTTCCTAACATTAGTGGGAGATATGTTTAGCAGCTGAAAAATATGTGTGGGGTGAATTATCTAGATCCTCGTTAAAAAAATGTGAACTTGAAGTTCAAGAGATCATAATTCAGTTGCAAAATGTTGCAAATAATTTGTCAGATGTATTTGCTGACCCAATATTTTAATTAAGCTGCAAATGCTCCAATAAATAGTCCTTGAAGGACAGAGTCTATGGTACGCCATAAGCATGATAGACCAATCGATTCCAAATGTATCACTTCTTGAGGAAGGAGAGAAGCAAATTATCAAAATGGTCATGATAATGAGGTAAGTGCTTTAAAAGAGCACTATGACATAACACTTAATAAAACCTTGACAAAGGTTCAGGTACCTGAAAATGATGAAAAATGAAGAGATCTCGATAAGTTATGTCGTATTGGAATCGATATCAAAATGACCTTTGACGGTATATTTGATATGAAGTAGCACTCCATGCTATAAATGGTTACGAGGATCTTAAATTCAAATTTGTCATATAGTGTGGACAGATAAATGATTGGCACTAGATCAAGTATATTTGGTTTCACTATGAAAAGTGATGTTTTTGATCTTATAGTTCATGGATCAAAATATAATGTCAGTTTGGTACAAATGAATCATTGTGCGAAAGTATAACCGTAATATATAAAGTTTGATTTGTGCCTCGGGACATAAAGGGTTTTCACAAAAATCTTGATATTATTAAATGGAGATATATTTTCTAGTGGTGGATGCAATGAGACTTGTTTCAGTCTAGCAATAGATGAAATACTTGAATATGTATAATGAATGATTATTATGTCTAACTAGACAATGAAAGTTATATGAAAATCCTTGAAGGATTTAAAAGGTCTTAAAGCAATTCCATTGAGTACCCAATGGTTTTGAGACTACTTAACACAGAGAAATAATCTTTTTTATCTCATTTAAAATGTCATGTATTAGTGCAATTGGCGCACTTACAGATTGTTGGTTATGCAAATCCTAAAAGATTATTTGATATGCATAATGAAAGTTATATGAAAGGACTGTCATATTGTTGCTTCCAATTGCACACGCAAGTGTACGCGGTCGCACAAGTAATAATGGTTCTTAAAAGAATCGGATTATCGAACCCAAAGGACTTGTCAATTAATTATTCTTACTAAATTATATTAATTCTAATTGTTTATTTAATGGGAGGATTTCAAAAGATGAATATATTAACTAAACTAAAAATCAATTAACTAAGAATAGATAGATGTTTACACAATCAATGAATGAATCGATCTAGAATTATAATTTAACTAACAATCATGTTTAGCATCAATTTCATCAACTTATTTGATTATCTAGTTATTGATTCATAGGGTTAAATGTATGATCATGGTCTCCCGACCTCTAATCACCTATGATAAATAATACCCTAACTACATCGTTGAGCGGGGATATGATGGATTAAGTACCGAGTATTACGATTTCTTCTTGTATAGTGACCAAGCATGGTTTCTAGGTATATCCCTATCCTAGATACAAATTAACCCTAATTATTAAGAGAAAATCATGCTCCTTATATTCCACGTTCTATCCTCTTATTCCTCTCCCGAGTTCAATTCGGACAATATATTTATTTCAATGGTGATCAAACATCAAAATAGTAATCACAAGAATATAAGAACAACTAATATGATAAACAAATCATGCCGAATCAAAATCACTAAACAATCATATTGTAAGTAAATATAATTCAAGAACGAGAAATTTAACTCCACATAGACATAGAGCAATTACAACAAATCATTCAAATAAAAGATGTAAAATAAAATAAAAGAGAAGAAAAGAAAAATCCCTAAATCAAAAGTTATTTTCACATTGTATCCTCCTCTCCTAATAATTATTCTTATGGACTATTTATAGATGTAAGTGTGAGGGATTAGAAATAATAGTGATGGGATAAGGAAATAGTGATGGGATAAAAAAAAAATTATGTTGTTTGGTTGGCAAGTCCGGGATAACTTATCCCGGGATTAATAATTAGTACCGGGATAAGTTATCCCTCCCCATGGGTGGTATAGTAATCCCGGGATAACTTATCCCGAGATAAAATAGGT
>JAJOOI010005134.1:0-101178 GCA_029582585.1 Solanum bukasovii
AGTCCCTATTTCCCGTTAATTAATGTTGAATGTACTTCCGCGACCGATGAAGTGTGATGACAAGTTTGAGAGGCTTGTTTGGGGTTCCTTCGGGTTCCAAATTTGCCATGTCACGTCTAGGCCCTAGGCTTGGGTCGTGACAGAGAGAAAGGTTAGTTAAGATGACAGTTGTGCCTTTGTGACTTGATAGATTTGAGATGATAGATTGTGATGATGTCTTTAGTGTGAATGATGTTTCATTGTTTCCTTTAGGTTATGAAAGAGGTTTAAAAGAATTTGAGTAGGCCTACTCCCAAGGGGGAGATAGGGTGCCTACCTAGCAAGGTGATTATGAGGTATGTTTAGTTGTTGGGAGAATCAGGCTTAGTCATGATGAGTTTCGAGGTATTTGATAGATTGGTGGAATAATGGTGCTTAAGTGGTGCCTAGAGATGTTGAGTGAGTAGACTCTTTTAAAAGAGGATAGAAGTGTAATTCTCCATGGTTTAGAATCATCTTTTGTGATAAGAGCGAAGGTTTAGTTATGACTTCCTCCGACCTTAGAATTGAAGGAAGAGATGATGTAAAGAGTTTGTATAGGCTTACCCCCAAGTGGGGGATAATGTGCTTAGATGGTAAGGTCATTGAGTGTCATTGATGTTCAGGAGTTAGGCTTGCTTGATAACCTCACCTTAAAAGGTGTGGTGAGTTGAGAAATTTAGTCCTAGTTTGGTAGGCTCATATGAGACTTTGAGTGGTGTTGGTAAGGTTGCTTGTGAGCAAGAGTGCTTAGATGAGAACCTCTCTAATCTAGAAGTACCAATTGGGATCTTAAAATGACAAGTTAAGAAATAGAAGAGTAAGAAAGTGTTTCCACGAAAATGTTGAGGACTGGCATTTTAGTAAGGGTTTTAGTTGAAGGTGCTTATTTGGGATGTCAAGGGCCAATGAGATGTCCCAATGTCCTTATGTTCCCTTCTATTCCTCCTCTAGTTTTAGATGATAAGTTCTCCTTGACTCATTTCTTGATTGTGAAGTCTTGGATGTTATATGTGTCCTATGATTCCCTTGTTCCTTAGAGTTACTCTTGGTAACCTTGATAGGGTTTGGATGCATGGTTATTAGACCTCTATTAGTTCTATAGCCCAGTAAGGTTATAATGAGCCTTGGTAAGGCTTGAGTTTGTTAGAAAGGAGTAGTGGTTGAGGTATTAGTAAAAAGGGGCTTACTCCCAAGGGGGAGATCATATGCTTGGGTAGCAACATTGATTGAGAGTCCCAATATCCTCATCATTTTCTTCTATTCCTATTCTAGCTTGAGACCAAGAGTTCCTTCATTGGCTTGTTTTATGTTTAGGAGTCATGAGTGTATTAAAAATTTCCATGATCTCCTTATGTTATGCATGTTTTTGAAAGATTCTTATTTTGTATAAAACAAATTGTTCATGTTTTACGTGTTCCTCATGTTGCTGTGCATTTAGTATGGTGATGGCATATTTAACTTCATGAGATGATTTGATGAACATGCTTTGTTAAGTTTTTGATGAAATGGCACATTGCTCCATAATGTTGTGTTGGACTTGCTTGTAGTTGGAAAAAGTAATTCTTCGTATGACTATGTGGTTAATGAGGTTTAGAAATGTTTGTGTAGTCTCACTCCTAAGGGGGTGATGGTATGCCTAGCTAATATTGTTGTTATGTGCTTATATGTTGTCATGGCTTCTTTATATAATGCATGTTCATGAAAACTTGTGTTTTGAAAGAAAATGAGTTTATGTGAATTGTTTCCCTCATGTTGTGGTGCTTTGAGTAAGAGTTGCCTATTGAACTTCATGAGGAGATTATATGAGCATGTTTTGACTAGGAGTTGAGAATTCCTCCATGAATAAAATGCTTTTGAGAAGTAAATGCTTATGAGCTCCATGAGAGTATATGGAGTATGTTATGACTAGGATAAGGTAGTTCCTCCTATGAACCTAAGATATGTTGTATTTCATGCATATTAGGTTGGTAAATGTAGTTCTTACTTGTATTGCATTGATCATGTTGAATTGGAGTTGATGTTTCCTCCTTTGAATAAGTGCATATTGTGAATAGTGTATTTTGAGTTGTGCATTATTGTGATGTTTCATGCATGATTGGGCTGCTAGTCTTGAGTCTTTAATTCCAAGAAGTGTTTAAATTGTCATTCAAGAATGAATGTTCCCAAGCGGGAGATAATGTAACACCCTGTAATTTAGTGAGTTGAACTATTGAGTTCTAGAGCCTTTGGTAAGAGTTCTAGAGTGTCGTATGAGGGTTAAAACATGTAAAAATGGTTCCCGTGCTTAGAATAGGGGTTTTAGGGGTTAAACGTCCAGGTACAACTCCCCAAGGACCACCCAAGGCGTCCTAGGAGGACCCCAAAGCAGTCACTAAAAATGTCAAAATATAGTGACCTACGGATTGCCATCTACGGCCAGTAGATCAGACCACGCCCCGTAGGTCATTGGCGTAGGTCAAGGCCTGCAAAGCTAAGCCTCAGATGCAAACCACGGAGGAGATTGACATCCAGTAGCTCCACTTACGGTCCGTAGGTGGAGGGGGAGGGGCAAAGGTGCTGCCAGTTTTTGGAGTTTCAGTTTTTGGTTAGGTGTTTGGGAATTAAAAAGGTAATTAAATAGGGGTTAAGGGAGGTCGGTTAATTAGTTAATAAATCACCTATATAAGCTAATAAGACCCTAAACTAAATCATGAAATCATTATAACCCAAGACCCCAAATCAAAACCCAACTACTCTTCCCTCCAAGAATCTTCTCTCTAGAACCTCCATTGAAGAACAAAGAAAAAGATCAAGTAAAGCTTGAAGGAAGGATATTTTCAATGTGAATTTGGAAGGATTATACACCTAAGGTATGGGATTTCTTCATCCTTGGGAAGCTATCACCCAAGGATCCCATTCAAAAGCTTTTAACTCAAATCTAGAAAACCCAACTAGCTAGGGTTTCAACTCAACTCCATGGATTCCTTTTAAAGTTTCTTTTAGAGGTTGAATTATGTTTGTTTATGAATGTGTGATTTATTTTATATGATTTTAACTCAATTCCTACAAGAATCCATGAGACCCCCAACCCTAGCTACGATTCTTGTTTACATTATGTGATGGTTTTTCAAGTTGGTCCAATTGATTTGATGTGAGTTAATTATAATGAAATTGCATAATCTAAGTATGATTCTACATGTATATTTGATTAAAATACGATTCTAAGGTGAATTGATATAATCTAGGGTTATGTCATGAAAGAGGCAAATTGAGGGTTAGGGTGACTTTCTAGGATTGATGAACTTCTTCATGTAATGCCTTAGATTAGATCACCTAGACTTGAATTGATTTAGCATAAAGCTTCTAGACATGAATTGACTTGATCATGACCTATATGAATGATCATGTTTGTGTAGTGTTGGGATTGAGTTATATGTTCCTATATGGCTATAATTGATCGAGAATGAGGCATGTGGTTAGATTACCTTGAGAATTAGGTATACTTGGTGATCATGTGAGGCATGACTTGAGAGTAAGGCTTGTAATATGAAGATGACTCCTAGGGCTTGAGGGTAAAGAGCTAAAATGAATAAACTAAGGGTGTTAAGGCTCCAAGAAGAAAGACATTATGTATGCTGAATTGTGTATGGCCCTATTGTGAGAAGAATTCATCTACATGACCTCTAACATGACCATATGAGTTTATGCATGGAATGAATTTTGTATTTGAGCTATGATTATATCTATATTTCATGTATTGAATGATAGATGTGTTGACTCAATATGACCCTTGAATGTAAGATATGATGTATATGCATGATTATGATATTATATGCATGTTTATGAATACTTTGAGGGTAAAGTATCTATGATGATAATGTTGTTGTTGTGTCATTGAAGGGAAATCACACACACCCCATCCATGAATATGACTATGATGTGACTAAGGTGTTACTTATGATTCACTTAGAAGGTGAAGATCTTATAATTACTGTGTAATTGTGGTAATGTTGAAAGGTAGTTATCTCCATACCCTTACACTTTATTATGTATGATATGTTATGACTATGGTAGTATTGTTGTGTCGTATGAAAGGCCATTCTCATGAATTCACTATGAATACGATGTGAAAGGTTTACTCACATGTTGATGATTCTAAAGTAAAAGGACATTCTCACTTAATGAATCTATGAGCTATTATAATTATATGTTGGTTTGAGTGCCCAGTGCATTCTCTTATGACCATGAACTTAAGTAAAGACTATGACTTTTAAAGGGAATTATGCTTAGCCCTGAGTGGATATTAAAATGAGATGGAAGCTTTTACGCTAGAAAGTTCAGCTTCCGTATGTAAGTTATCTCATGAGATGGAAACCTTTTACATTAGAAAGTCCGGGTTTCTAGTAGCAATCTCCCTATTCCATAACTATGTGCCACATAGGTATATAGCTAGTGGATCCACCTAAAAGCTATTATGTAAGTTCTACCTTAGGCAAGTAGGACATCTCTTTTCGGTGTGGGAGTAAGACACCGGATTCTATGTAGCTCACATGGTCTATGTCGGTTTAGGCTATATTTTTCTACATAACAAGAATATGAGTTATGATAAGAACATGGGCTTGTTCTATGTTTCCTCAATAGCTTCTACTTAGTATGAATGGGGGTATGGGACTTCATTCGTACATTGCACAAGTAGGCTTTTATAGTGGGCATGATATGTCTCTTTTATGATATGATGATTATGAGTTGCACGTATGCTTTATATGAATTATGAACATGAACTATAGCTATGACTTCTTATTGAGCTTTACTTAGTGTGAGTGGGGGTATGGGACTTCACTTATACATTGCACAAGTAGAGTTATAAAGGGGTTATGGTGTAGGTTCCTTAAACTATGAACGTATATGAATTATGTATGCATGATATGGGTTATGTATGAAAGGTATGTATGAATGTTAAGGTTGACTTCACTTGTTATAGGTTATGAACATGTATGACCCCTTATTTATGTATGTTGTCTATGAATAAGGTAATGTAAGATGTGTATGTTGTTGGTGGCCTAAGAGTGGTACTTAGTGGAGATAGGATTATGGGATCCTATCTATGCACTGCACAAGTATAGCTTAGGGTTGCTTATGTGGTAATTCTATTATGATGAGATAATCTTGGTATGTGACTCTGTGTATGAACTATGTCTTGTGAAAATTGGGATATATACTATGCTTGGGTTGGAGACTATGTTTGTAATGAGATGATATCTCTTGTGCTATGATGATTTGTATGTAAGTTGTTTCATGAGTTGCATTCTCCAACTATTTCAAAGATGATGTTCAAAATGACATATAGCATGGTTTCAAATGAAATGTTCCTTTTTATGCATGTTTTATGAATTTTTGTGCATTGCTTCCATACTTAGTACTTTTTGTGCTAACTCCATCTTTCTACATTTTCTATAAGTGTAGGCTTTAGAGATATTGGATTCCATCCTCATGGCTAGGTTCTTAGGAGATCAAGAAGAAGAAGATTGGTGTGTCCTCACTGTATTCGAGGGCTTGACCATATGTCCTTTATGTCTTTCTTTTATGTTTTAGATTTTTGTAAGGGCTGTGTCCCTAAGATTGTATTCAAGAGTTTTTTATTCCAAGTAATTAGATGGTTATAGTCATAGTGTATAGAATCTATCATTTTTATAAAAGACTTCGATTGTAAAGTAAAGTTTTAAATTCCTCTATATTTTGCTATGATCTTATGACTATGATTATACTAAGGGCTTGTATGAGACCCCTTCGAGGTCGAGTACGCCGTGTTACGTCTAGGGGGTACTTCCAGGTCATAACATGAATGTCAGATGGGGGGTTTTTGTTTGCAATTATCAACAACAATGCAATCATACAAGATTGAAATAACAATACAGAGAGGAATTCTCAGGATGTGATCGATTATAGGCAAATTTCGCTACATGGGTAATTGAAACTACTAGTAAATAGCTAAATATCAGTGGGTAGGCTAGACTATAAGGGATATAGCTTTCTATCGAACAACTACCCCGAATCAGGTGATTTCTTTCGAACATCAACAAGCTTATCAATTAAGAACAACCCACACCTTAATTCATCTACTCTTTCGAGCTAGATGGGTAAGATTGGGTTTAGGATTCACTCTCTTGAGTTGAACCCAAATCAACCCAATACCTACAAAACATTAATCAAAAGCCTTGCTTCCACAACCTCTCTCTCGAACAAGCTAAGAACACAAAATTAGAACTGCGTTTGCAACTACAATTTATAAATTAAACTTCAGCTAATGATTAAATCAGCTAGTGAGCGGTTCTTTCAGGCGGGAAGCAGGCCAGACCCTACGGACAGGTCAATATAGCATTTAAACTAGTAATTAACAATATCCATAAACTAATTCAACCCATAATCACATGATCACACCCCAAGAATTGGGGTTTTAGCCAAACATCATAAAAAGGTAAAAACGGTTACCAAATCGATTAGCCATCAACTGGGTAAGAGTATTCAAGCACCTACAATGTTCCAAATTAAAGAAAATTAGTAACCCACTTGCAAAATCTCCGAATTGAGTCTCAAAGAGCCTTCAAGTCTATAAACAAACTCCCAAAACTCAAAAGAAAACTATTATAAATGGTAGCAAGCCCCGAAATTAACAGTTCAAAATCAAATTTATAGTTGCAAAAAATTAGCCACGAAAGGCCATTAGTCGAGGTAAGTGGGTTCGCTGAGTGGTTCGACGAACCTCCCTTTGCTCTCTTCTATCGCCGTTATGCATTATTTCTCAGTAACCTCAAGTCCTCTAACTTTGGGCGATCCATCTTATCATTGCGAAACTGATCGGCGATTCGCCGACTGCCCTTTCCTGTCACCAACTCGATTTCTTACCTCGGGGTTGGCACACTAGAACTTAGGCAGACTAAAGAGCCACTCAGCGAGTCACCAACTGGTCTTGGTGATCACAAGGCTCACCTTTCGCCACTTCTTCATTTTGTTTTGTTCCTTTTTGCCTATTAGTGTCCTTGCTATGCTCCTTAATCCACATACTTGAAAATCAAGGCTTTAACATCAGTTTATAGCATAAATTAGGCATTTGAGGACACTAAAACTATCAAAACAAAGCCCTAAATGTGTCCAAATCTCGGACTCATCAACACCCCCAACTTAAACTTTTGCTTGTCCTCAAGTAAAACTCAAGATCAGTAAATAAAAAAGGATGTCTCAAATAATGGTGCATAAGACTCAACATGAATGCACAAAACAAGGTTCAAATTACTCATACAATGATCTGTTGTGCACTCAAAGATTCAAATTATGACTCACCGTTATCAAAGATGCTCAAGTTCTCAATATTTGCTTCAAATGCAAGTTTAAGCTCAACAAAGGTACTCAAATGCCCTCACAACAAAGATGATTCCATATTCGCACATAATTTTTCAACAATTTTGAGTTCCTGAATCACAACCAACTCTCACACTCACAAAGGTGAACACATGCATGAATTCACCCATAGGTTTGCCCTTATTTTCAAATCAACATTCGTTTCAGCTCACTCAAAATCACAAAGGTCTTTTCAAGGCTTGTAATGGGGCTAAGTGTAAAGGTATGGTCATTTAGGCTTAGTGGCTTCTACCTTCATGAAGTCTTGTCTAAACATCATTTTCCTCCTTTTCTTTAACATTTCAAACATGCTCATAATCCACCCTATTATTCAACTTCATATGAACTAACGGATAACCCATTTCTTTTGCAATTTCCACTACTTTATTTCACAACTTTTTTGGTCTTTTTTTTTCATTTCCTTTTCTCTTTTCTCTTTTCTCTTTTTTTTACATGGAGGGGTTCCATCTTTTTCAAAACCATCACTCAAGGGGGATTCTCACACTTCTTGACTTTCCTTCTCTTTTCACCACACTCCCAACTTAGGCTTTTGGCCAAAGTTGGCTATTGAAACAAACCATACTTCATGAAAGTTATGGGTGAATGGATAAAGAGAGGTCATAA
The DNA here is from genome assembly GCA_029582585.1 of Solanum bukasovii. NCBI lineage: Eukaryota > Viridiplantae > Streptophyta > Magnoliopsida > Solanales > Solanaceae > Solanum > Solanum bukasovii. Next base: position 8,020 of record JAJOOI010005134.1, read on the forward strand.
TTGCTCAAGTTTCTTCCAAGTAAAGGGTAAGGCTCAAGAGGGGTCAAGCAAGGTTCACACATCTCACAAGGTTGGCCACACAAGAGGTACATTGTCAAATTGTTTCACTCTTCAAAATTGTTGCCTAAGATCATTTCAAGTGCTTGCATCACTCAATCAACTGGACCAACGGGGAAAATTCTAGGTGTCATCACACACAATATTCAAAGTAATCTCATCACACAAGGCATTGTTACCAATATCAAACAAGATTCTACACCTTCTAGCTAGCGTGCAATGTTCATCACAAGAGACTCATTCGACAACTAGCTAGTCACAATGAGATGCTAAAAGTTCAGCCATTGTCTATGAAACTTTGTTTACCTCATAGTAGCTGCACATTCATTTTGTTCAATTAAGAGCACTTTTTGAGTCATCAGTATTGATCAGAATTGACACTCAAATTCGCATAAAAACAGCTACAACCACACACAAAAGAAGTGGCAAAAGTTTAAAAATTAGGTTCAAAACCTTTTTTCAGTCAAAACAATGGGCCACAAGCTAAAACATCCACAAAATAAAGTTATATAAATGAACCAGAATATTCACAGCCCAATATTCACAAAACATATCAAAATCACAAGAGGTAGGTATGAAAATACCTTACCCCACTAACAAAAAGAAGAGTTGTCCTCAAACGCAACTAAAGCAAAACAAAGTATCATAAAATAACAGAGAGATGGGAAAAATCATCCTGCCAGGCTAAGCCTGGGGTCACGTCTGCATCTCAGTCACTCCGTCTGTCTGGGCATCAGTGCCCAGGGTAACACTCTGAGGTTGGGAATTAGTCCCCGGTGTCTCATAAGCCTTGACTGCACTGGAGCCTACGATAGAAGTATCTCTCAATGAGACTTGTCTAGTTGTCTCAAACATGACACCCTCTAAGTCAGCCAGTTCCTCATAAACAGACTCATCTCGCACCTTAAGCTACTCTTCATCTGTCTGAGCCTCAGACTCAACAGCAGCAACATCATCCATAGTATCATCTCTGGTAGTACCCGGAGGCACCTCAGCATAGGTTGGAACATCTGCACTTAGGTAATTTGGGATCTCCACCATCCCAAATAGTAAAGTGAAGTTAGTGAACTTCAGATGATCTACATCCTTCCTCATCTTAGAAACATCGGCTTTCAAAGTCGTCACCTGATCAGTAACATCCTACCCTCTCTAAAATATCTCTACTCTTGTCGTGAGAGCAACAATGGAAGCCCCGAGAGGTGTCAGTGCAGCAGTAATAACTCTCTTTATCATCCAGGGAACCGCCTCTTGCTTTGAGGCACACACATTAGCTGAGTGTGCTAGATGTCCCATCTTGAGAGGCATGGTCTGGGTGATCGGAGGCTTGGAGGCAGTAGTAAAAGCGGCAGATCTAGGGGGTAAGGGAGCAACAGAAGAACTCGGAGTCTCAGAGGGAGCTAATATAGAAGTACCTGAAGGCCTAGATACCAGAGTAGGAAATGTTGCCTCTACAGGTAATGTATTGATGTCAACCTCCGGGAATGTGTCCACCGGGGCTGCTCTCCTCCTATTAGCCTGGTCCCATGCGAAAGTTGCAGTGTATTTTAAGGGTTAGGGGCATAGAAAGGGTGATTATGAAGACCTTTTAGTGAGTCGCCGAGTTCACTCGGCGAGGTCAGGCATCTCGACAAAGTTACAGAACAAACTCAACCAAAATTTGAAATTAAGGGCGATTGGAGGGGGACTTTGGCGAACCGCCGAACCACTTGGCGAGCTCGACACAACAGCCAAACGCCCCAACGCGCCAGTTTTCAACCCCATGCTTCAAAATCAAGCCCGCAGCCCAGAATTCAAAATCAAACACAAACACCATTCAATTAAAGTCAGACCCATACGAGCCATGCCCTCGGGGTACTTAGACTTCCTCTGATTTGGCCAAATTTTACAATTTGACAACTTTTGCCCTTAGGAATGACATCAAATGCTCCATCATTGGGCAATTTACTTCATTTAGAAAAATTAGGGGTTACTTAGACTTCACCCCACTAGACCCAACACATATAAACCGCAACCTAACAATTTATAACCGATTTAAAAAAAACAAGACAGGGAATCGATCAATTTGAAGCATTTAGGCACATATTTAAACAAATTATGGACAATCCAATACATTAGACACGATTATTCCAATTACCCAACACAAAACAACACCAAATTTACCTATTGCATTAGAGTTCAACCACAAAATTTAAAGTTCGGGGTTCAAAAAACCAACCTTAATGCCAAATTTCAAATTTGAATTGCTAGGTGGCAAAGTTCCCCATTTTCGAGCACGATTTTACACAAACATTGTGGGTAAAAGCAATAAAATGTTGAAGATTAACAACTGGGTGAGAGGGTATGAGAGTTAAAAATGAGAGAAGATGAAGGATTTTGAAATTTTAAACTTTTTAGCCTTCAAAACCTTTCAGTTCGCGGCACCTTAGGGAGAGTAAGTGATGTTTTGCATAATCAACGACACAACTTCCAGTACGACTGTCTACGATCGTGCAATAGTATAATAACCCAACCAAGGGTTGGGGTCGTGTCCCAAGGGAGCGGTTTTGAGAATTAATAGAAAAATAAAAATTAGTTTTAACTAGTCATAGCTAAAGACATTAACCATTACAAACATTTTAAATTAAAGGGGGACACAAAATTGTCAAATATCAATTTGGGGGTTTTGTCACAAGTATAGAAAAAACAACAAAAATAACAAGAAAATCAAATATGGGGAAGAGTTCTTGGGGTGTGACCGCAATACAAGTTTGAGATAAATAGTTGGCTGCTTTTAATAAGAAATTTGCAAGATAATAGTAACTAGGCTAAGCTTTAGATGGAAATAAGTTCCCTCTCAGGCAACTTATCCCATTCCATTTACCGCAGGAACACCAGCCTACGTCGTACCCCACTCACTCTCTCGAGCTGAGTGTTAGGATATGGGACTAGGGCTGACACTCTTGGGCAGAACCTCATGTTGACCCACTCCTTAGGCCATCAGTCTAGTGGTCTTGGTTTTGCGACCTCCCTTTCGGGAAAACCGAAAACACATGGGTGGCTTTGTATTTGCAACTACAAACCCCATTAAATTAAACCACAACCACTAGATGAAATCTCCATTAAACTACATCTAACCTATCAGTAAGCAAGACCCAACAATAATATCAACACATATTTGCTAAATCACACCCCAAGAATGGGGTTTCTAGCCACACATCAAGAGATAGAAATTTATACCTTCAATGATGTTGCAATCAAATGGGTATAAAGAGATAAGTCTTGATTTGAGTAAATAAAGACGAATCCAAGAGACCCACTTCCAAATTGGAAGAGATGAAACCCTCTTTTTCTTCAAGTTTCCAAAACCCTCTCCAAACTTGAGAGTAAAATAAAAAGTAATGAAAATTATATTAAGAATCTGATATTGTCTAATAACACTAAAAGAACTAATGCTAAGCTATAACTCTCAACGAGTATTTATAGTTTTCAAAAATCTGTGTTTCAGCGGATCATTCGACGACATTAGTCGGAATCGCTGATCAACTTGGCATTTCACCCTTTGGTGTAGTTCATCGCTGTCTTGGACCATCCTTCGGCATCGTCGTGCTCTGGGTCATTAGGTGACATAGTACTGCTTCGCAGAACTCCTCGGCGATGCGCCGACTGCTCCCTTTTTCCGCCGACTTGATCCTTTCCTTCAGGGCTCAACACATTGGAACTAAAGGCGAAGGAGACCCTTCGGCGATTTGCCAAGTGAACTCAGCGATCCTCAAGTCTTCATTTTCTTGTTCTTTTCTGCTTTTTCGTTCCTTTTTGTGAAGTAGTGTCCATGCTTTCCTTCAAACTTCAAATTCCTGAAACTTAAAGGTTTTCATCAGATATTGAGATAAAATAGGCATTTGAGGACACAATTTCTATTAAAATATAGCCCTAAATAAGTCCAATTTGTGGACTCATCAACACCCCCAACTTAAACTTTTGCTTGTCCTCAAGCAAACCCAAGTTCAGCTGTTCAAAGAGGGTGTCTGAAACAGTGCTACACAAGACTCAATCATAAATGTACACAATAAGACTCAAATTACTTATGCAAAGATCAATTGTGTACTCAAGGATTCAAGTTGTTACACACCATTACCAAAGATTCTCATGCGCGCAATACTTTCTACTTGTACAAGTTCAAGCTCAACAAAAAGTATCTAAATGCCCTCACATAAAGAATGATACCATATTCACACATAGAGGTTAATCAATTTAAGATTAGGAATCAGATGCGACACTCACACTCAAAAAGAGGAACACAATGCATGTTTTCACCTATAGGTTTGCCCTTATTTTTCCAATCAACTTTCGGTTCGGCTTACTCAAGATCAAAGAGGTCTTTTCAAGGCTTGTAATGGGGTTGAGTGTAAAGATATGGTCATTTAGGCTCAGTGAAATCTTCATCCTCGAGAGATGTGGTGTTCTCAAACTGTCCTTTTCCTTTCCCTTATCACTTTTTTCTTCTAGTGCGTCTAAGTCATCCTTTTATTCACTCTCCATGTACTTCTTGGGATCCCGATTCCTTTTTTTTACTTTTTTATTCCACAATTATTATTATTTTTTGAAGGGTTTCCATTTTTTTTTGCAATACCATGGGTTAAGGGAGACTTTTCTTACACTTCTTGACTTCTCCTTTTCCATTTCACCACACCCCAAACTTAGTCTTTTGGCCTAAGTTGGCTATTCACTAAGACACAAATCAAGAGGATTATAGGTAGTGGGTTAAGTAAGGTCTAGGATTCATCACGTTTCTTCCAAAGAAAGGTAAGGCTCGAGGGGTGTTCAAAAGAGTTTCACACACTCACGGGTAGGCCACAAAAGAGGTATATGACAAATTTGGCTCATACTCTTTAAAGTTTCCTAAGATCATATCAAGAGGACACCTTTCTAAATCAATCAGACTAACAGGGCAATTTTGGGTTTATTCATGCACGGTTCAAAGTAAGCTAATCACACAAGGCATCGACACTTAAGTCAAATAAGACTACACCCTTTCGCTAGTGTGCAACGGTCATTACAAGAGAATAAATTTGATAAATGGATAATCACAACAAGATGCAAAAAGTTCACATATTGTCTATGCAACTTCATTTGGTCTTGTTATAGTCGCGCATTCATGTTCGTTCGATTGATAGCACTATTCAAGTCATCGGTATTGATCGGGACTGAGACTTAAATTTTGCAAAAGAATAACCACTTTCAACACACGAGAGGTGGCAAAAATGTGCAAAAAATTCAAAAAAAATAGAAAGGGTCAAAAAAAATTGCTTTTGTAATAAAACAAAAGGGAGCCATGAGCTCAAACATCCACAAAAAGCAATAAATAACAATTAAACAGAACAGCCCAAATATATACAAAATACGAATCACAAATAGCACATAAATGGTGAGCCTCACCCCACCACAAATAAAAGCAATTTGTCCTCAAATGCAATTAACACAGAATTCGCAAGGCGAAATAAAGAAAGACAGAGAAGGAGGTAAAGAAGGGATCATGGCTAAGTAGTCGCTCCATCTGGGAATCAGTGCCCAGAGTGACTTCCAGAAGGACCAGGGTCCACTGGATCTAGCAGCAGGACTCTTTGCCAAGGAAGCTTGCACAACAACGTTTATCATGATTTCTTCAGTGTCGGCTATGTCGTTCGTTGTAGCTCTCTCAATCATCTCTTCGTCCGTCTCTTCCTTTGAGTCAAGTTCGACTATATGTTTTGCTATATCCCCATGTCCAGTGGTGGTCTGGGGCATTGCAGACAGGTCAGGAGTCTCTTTTGTTCCAAAGATCATGGACGCATCGATGAACTTCAGGTGGTTTACATCTTTTCATAGCTCAATAATGGCAGCTTTTAAAGTTGTCACCTTATTTGTTGCCCCTTGTTTGTGCTCACACACTGCTATCATGTCTGCTAAGGCGTTAATGATCATTTTCAAAGGTGTCACAGCATCATCTAGGGCAATCTGGATAATGCTTGGAACATAGGCCTCTAGATTGGCAGCCCGACGATCAACAGAAAGGCTGAGTTGTCCCATCCTGAGTAGGGAAGCCTGGGTGAGTGGAGGCCGGGAAATGGAAATAACAATATTAGGTCTGGGAGATCTTGCAACAGCAGAAGAATCTGGAGGTGCCTCTGCAGGTGATAATTTTGTGCTTCTTAACTCCACCAATGCTGCCTTCTTCCTTTCTGCTTGATCCTTAAGGTACTGGCTTCGATCCTCCAGATATCAATAGAGGTTGTGGGCACCATTTCCATATCTCTCTTGGCATCTCGACGTACCCGAGCTTGTTTGCATAATGTTGTGATCAATACTGGGAAAGAAAGTGAGGTTTTGCTCTACCTTGCATGCATGAGTATCTCTGAAGCGATGATTTTTCCCAAGTTTATTTGTGTTTCCTCTATGATGCAACCCAGGCAAGCTGCCTTGGCAAGGCGGAGAATCGACTCATTCTGGTGTGGCATGATTATGCTGCTAATGAAACCAAACCAGAACCTTGCTGCTATGTTTAGCTCTTTCTTTTCAATTGGAGCTCCTTCCGCCAACCATTTTGGAGTCTCGTCTGAAATTAATGGGGCTAACCACTTTTTCATCTCATCCATTTTCTTTGTTCTGATCAAGTGCTGCAGTGTTTTCCTATATTCGTGGACATGCCCAAAACTACGTTAATCGCCTTACTATCACACTTCACCCTCCTGCCTCTAACAACCACGTAGTCTACTTCTTTGAAGGTTGCTGCTAGTTGCTTTTTCTGGGGTATTAGTGCACTATATGCACTATAGAACTGTCTTACCCAGTTTGGAATATAAGGACCGCGGGGCTTGGTGAAAACTTGGACCTTGTGGTATCTCAGGCATTTCATTATCTCTGGGTAGTTGTCTATAACCCCGTTTATGGACAGCTGCTTTTCCTCAAGAATTGTCCTCAGTCCCTCATATTTTACTCGATTTGTTGACTTAGGCGGAGGACCCTCTACTGGAGGCACTAATACCATTGCCTGCTCTGGAACTGGGGATATAGGAGTGGTAGGCTGGGTATTCCTGATCCTGGATGGATCATTCCGCTTCTTAGTTCGTCGTTCAGCCATCTGTGCGATTAACAGATCATCCTCATCAGAACCCACATTTTCACTGTCAGATTGGTTGGGGTCATTTCTTTAAAAGCCATCACTGTCAGTGTTTGCATCTGATAGTCCAAGGATCTTGTCATTGCCCTTGCCTCTCCCACTAACTATGGAAAGTTTAGCAACCTTGCTTCTGAATGCAGCTGCATCCTCGTCGATTTTAATCCCTTTTGTTTTACCTTGAGGTGACCTTCTTTCTCTTGCAACTTTAGTTCTAGCCATTTCTGCAAAGAATTTGGGAAGAAGTTAGAACGACTAAATCAAATTCATAGGTACGCAATTTCAGACTGTCTCGCCGAATAGATCGGTGAATCGCCTAGTTGCTTTGGTGAGCAGTGCTTTGTCCACTGAGAGTCACAGTGCAATAAAGGAAAAAGGGTGCAGATAAAGGGTGTTCGAGGATGCTTTCGGCGATTTGTCGAATGTTTTTGGTGATCTGAAACTTCCCGCTGAAATCTACAGAATCCATGTAGAATCCATGTCTGAAGTAGCATAGAGTTAAAGGTGAGATGGGGTCAATAGACGAACCGCTGAGTGATTTGGCAAGTCCGACCTAGCTTGCCAATTGGCCCATCATGCCTACTTCCCATCTATCTCCTCGATTTTAACCCGCAATCCCAGAAAACAAAGTTAGGCATGCACTAGATCAATCAATCTTACAGTTTTTCTCTTTGCTCAACTTAAACAGTATGCAGGTGTACCTCATATAATTTCATTCATGTAAAATCATCAGATCGGGATTTCAACAATTAACGTATAAGGGTTGTATTGGCAACTCAAGAGAGGCACTTGATTAGTCTAAAGTTGTCACCAAGACACGGTACACAACATGGGATAAAATTTCTTGCAGTGAGAGTATAAATATAACAATTAAATACAGGGTTTTGAGAACTAACCTTTTAGTTAGATCAAGTCAAGATTGTGATGTTATGCAGCAGAATAGTGCATATCCAAGCACTACTAAGTCAGTTAAATTACTCAAGAGATATGAAAACTTTTGAAAATATTAAATAGGTGCGATGTTGTGAAAATCGATATTGAGAGAATGTGAAAAATCTTGAAAGTCAAAATCTGTGTCCTTATAGAACCCATTTAGATTTCACCCCTTTCGGCGATTCACCGAGTGTCTATCTACCTCACCGAGTTTTACAGGACCTTCATTTATGGTGAGGATCCAAACGGCGGTCTTTGTTGGGGTCGCCGATCTAGTTGGCGATTCACCAATGTGGCATTGTGTAATTCATCCTGTACTTTTTCACAAACTTTCCATGCCCAATCCTACAAAATCAAGACATCTTTATTTCAATCATAACACACTATAAGCATTTAAGGGTTTTGGGTTGCCTCCCAAACAACGCCTTAGTTAACGTCGTGGCATGACATAAGTTAGTACTCAAACTCCAGTTTTGGGGTTAGCCTTGGTATCACCAGGCAATCCCCCATTTTGTGTAGGGTGGAGATCGGGCGACGCAAAACCCATGAGGCTCTCTAGCAGCTGGACAAATCTGGATTGAGACCAAATCATCTGCTTCATTCCTTCAATGTCTTCCTTCATTTCTTTCAGCTCTCTATCTTGCTCAGTCACCTTGTGGAGAATGATTGAGAGCATTCCCTCAGGACTTTTAACCTCATTGTACTTGAGACTCCTTCGCTCTTAAGGAGGGATGTATTTATCCTTCCTCTTACACTAGACCTCGATCTTCACCATCTTTTTGGCCAACTCATCCATCTGAGTCATTAGGGCGGCCAACATAAAGTCTTTTTCTAATTCTTGATTCACCTCAACTATTTGATTAAGCAGTTGAGCTGTTGTCACATATGGCTGTATCGCGATGCCTCCCGGAATGAGTTAGTCGACCAACCTCTTGCTTCCAGGACCAAGACTTCTGTAGAAATAGTCAAGGAGAGTTATGTCGGGAATTCCATGATTTGGGCATTGATTGATCAGTTCATTAAACCTCGCCCATGATTTGTGGATCCGCTCACCCTCCACTTGTTGGAAGGTGAGGATACGATCTCGAAACATCATTACCTCTAATAGGGGAAACTCCATTAGCTCTCGAATATAGCTCGCCATGTCCATTCCCTTTGTTTGGATACAAACAAACCAACAAAACAAAACTAAAAATAAGATTAATATACTACAACTAATAAGAACAAAAATTCTATTAATCTAAGAATTCTCAAGTAACACCACTCCCCGGCAGCGGCGCCATTTTGATGTTTTGCATAATCAACGACACCACTTCCAGTACTAGTGTTTACAATCGTGCAACAGTATAGTAACCCAACCAAGGGTTGGGGTCATGTCCCAAGGGAGTGGTTTTGAGAATTAATAGAAAAACAAAATTTAGTTCTAACTAGTCATAGCTAAAGACATTAACGATTAAAAACATAGTAAATTAAAGGGGGACACAAAAGTGTCAAATATCAATTTGGGGGTTTTGTCACAAGTATAGCAAAAACAACAAAAATAACAAGAAAATCAAATATGGGGAAGAGTTCTTGGGGTGTGACCGCAATACAAGTTGAGATAAATAGTTGGGTACATGCTTTTAATAGGAAATTTGCAAGATAATAGTAACTAGGCTAAGCTTTAGATGGAAATAAGTTCCTTCTCGGGCAACTTACCCCGTGTCGAATGTGTTCCTCTCGGACACCCATTTTCCACATGAAGACCAGCCTACGCCTTACCCCACTCACTCTCTCGAGATGAGTGTTAGCATATGGGACTAGGGCTCACCCTCTTGGGGTGAACCTCATGTCGACCCACTCCTTAGGCCATCAATCTAGTGGTCTTGGTTTCGTGACCTCCCTCTCGGGCAAGCAGAAAACACATGGGTGGCTTTGTATTAGCAACTACAAACCTATTAAATTAAACCACAACCACTAGGTGAAATCACCATTAAACTACATCTAACCTATGAGCAAGCAAGACCCAACAATAATATCAACACATATTTGCTAAATCACACCCCAAGAATGGGGTTTTTAGCCACACATCAAAAGATAGAAATTTATACCTTCAATGATGTTGCAATCAAATGGGTATAGAGAAATAAGTCTTGAGTTGAGCAAAAAAAGAAGAATCCAAGAGACCCACTTCCAAATTGGAAGAGATGAAACCCTCTTCTTCTTCAAGTTTCCAAAACCCTCTCCAAACTTGAGAGTAAAATAAAAAGTACTAAAAATTATATTAAGAATCTAATATTGTCTAATAATACTAAAAAAACTGATGCTAAGCTATAACTCTCAATGAGTACTTATAGTTTTCAAAAATCTGTGTTGCGGCTGATCATTCGGCTACATTAGTCGGAATCGCCGATCAACTCAGCGATTCGCCCTTTGGTGTAGTTCATCGCCTTCTTGCACCATCTTTCGGCATCGTCGTGCTCTAGGTCATTCGGCGATATAGTACTGCTTCGCGAAACTCCTCGGTGATGCGCCGACTGCTCCTTTTTCCCCCGACTTGATCATTTCCTTCAAGGCTCAGCACATTGGAACTAAAGGCGAAGTGAGACCCTTCGGTGATTCGCCAAGTGAACTCAGCGATTCTCAGGTCTTCATTTTCTTATTCTTTTCAGCTTTTTCGTTTCTTTTTGCAAAGTAGTGTCCATGCTTTCCTTCAAACTTCAAATTCCTGAAACTTAAATGTTTTCATCAGATATTGAGATAAAATAGGCATTTGAGGACAAAATTTCTATTAAAATATATCCCTAAATTAGTCCAATTTGGGGACTCATCAGTAAGTCGTGCTAGCCGACCCACTCGGTGATGCACTGAGTGGTACTTTACCTCGCCGAGTTTACAGGACTCCTTGAAATTTGGAGGGTCCAACAGCGGACAAAATCGGGCTCGCCGACTTGTTTGGTCAGTCACCGATTAAGCATTTAGCCCACCGAGTATTACAAAGTTCCCCTTCAAGCTTGGTGGTTCCAACGGTGGTCCAAATCGAGGCTCGTTGACCTGTTCAGCGTGTTGCTGCCTAGAATTTTTGCTCCCCAAACTACCCATTTTCCAACACTTTTCCTTTTCGACCTGCACAATCAACACCCATTTTTTCAAAAATAAAAACTAAAGCATTAAAAACTTGGGTTGCCTCCCAAGAAATGTCTTAGTTAACGTCGTGAGTACCCATTTATGGATCATTCGTTGGGTTTGCCAAGGTATCACTTGGTAGGCCCCCTTTTAGCCTTGGATTCAAATGAGAAGAAATTTAGACCATTTGGTTCTCTAACTGCTTGATTGACATGGAATGACAGATGACCGTCTAATTAGGTGAAGAGACATCCACCTTCATCTATTTCAAAACCTTGTCCAATCATTCAACTTTGTTGAGAATGCGTGAGAGCATGTCTTCCGTACGGACGTTTTCAGATTCTTTGGGCCTTTGACACTCATGGGGTGGGATGTACCTGTCCTTATCACCCTCTCTTTCCTTCCAAGTGGCGTTACGATGACACCATTCTCTGTCACGGTCTATCCATCCCTCATCTCTATTCCAACCCAGGTTTCCCCCAGCATTGGATAGGTTTTCCCATATCCACCTCCTTGATTAGCTAGGAAGTTCACTTCCTTATTGTAAAGAGCTTCAAAATGAGCATCCTCAGGAATCACTCCACCAACACCAACAACATTAACACTCTTCATACAGTGACCCATCACATTTTTCGCCAATAGATCCACCTCGGTGATCATTCTGGCCATATTTTGGTCTCTCTCTTGATCCTTTTCGATCTGCTCTTTTGTCATTTTTATCCCTAGCAGCGGCGCTACTTTAATTAATGTATCAACTACACCTCATCTGATACGAGGTCTAGACGATCGTTAAGCAATATAAACCCAACAAATGAGTTGGGGTCAATCCCACAATGAGCAGTTGATGAATTAACCTTTAAAATACACTTCATCCAATTCTAAGTGCAAACGATCGTTAAGCAATATAAAACCCAACAAATGAGTTGGGGTTGAACCCACAGGGAGTGGTACATGTTCAAATTCAATTAAGAAGTACAAATGTGATCTAGATAGCTATAGGAATAAACATTATTGAAAAAGACATGAAATAAATAAAAAGGGTTGACACGAATGTCAGATGGGGGAGCTTTGTTTGTAATTATCGACTACAAAATAGTCACACAAAACTGAAATAACAATATGGAGAGGAATTCTCAGGATATGATTGATTATTGGAAAATTTCACTATATGGGTAGTTGTAACTACTAATACATAGCTAAATATCAGTGGGTAGGCTAGACTATGAGTGAAATAGCTTTCTCTCGAACAACTATTCCGCTTCAAGCTATTTCATTCGAACATCAACAAGCATAACAATTAAGAACAACACAAACCTTAATTCATCCACTCTCTCAAGATAGGTGGGTAGGATTTGGTTTAGGATTCACTCTCTCGAGCTGAACCCATCTCAACCCAATACCTACAAATCATTAATCGAAAGCTTTTACCCCAAAACTTCTCTCTTGAGTAAGCTAAGAACACAAGATTATAACTGCATTTGCAACTACAATTCATAAATTAAACCTCATCTAATGATTAAACCCACTTCAATTTGGCATTTAAACTAGTAATTCACAATACCCATAAGTTAATTTAACACATAATCACATGATCACACCCCAATAATTGGGGTTTTAGCCAAATATCATAGAAAGGTAAAAACAATTACCAAATCGATTATCCATCAATTGGGTAAGAGTATTCAAGTCTTTACAAAGCTCAAAACCAAAGATATTTAGTAACCCACTTGCTAAATCTCCCAATTGAATCTCCTAAAAGCTTTCAAGTCTACTGAGAAACTATTCTAAATTACAGTAAGCTAAAATCTGGAAAAGAGAACAGCTAAATTAAACATTCAAAATTCAATTTATAGTTGCCAAAAATTATCCATGAAGGGCCATTAGGCGAGGTAAGTCCGGTACACTGAGTGGTTCGGTGAACTGCCCTTTTCTCTCTTCTATCGCCTTTCGCATTGGCTCTCAGCATCCTCAAGTCCTATAACTTTGGGCAATCATTCTTATCATCGTGGAACTGATCGACGACACACTGACTGCCCCTTTCCTGTCGCCGACTAGGTTTCTTCCCTTAGGCCTGGAACACTAGAACCTTAGGAGGTCAAAATAGCCACTAGGAAATTTGCCAAATGCTCTTGGCTATCATCAGGGTCGCCTTTTTCCAGTTCTTCAGTTTGTTTTGTTCCTTTTTGCCTATTAGTGTCCTTGCTTTGCTCCTCAATCCATATACCTGAAAACCAAGGCTTAAACATCAGTTTATGGCACAAATTAAGCATTTGAGGACACTAAAACTATATAAACAAAGCCCCAAATGAGTCCAAATCTCGGACTCATCAAAACCCCCAACTTAAAATTTTGTTTGTCCTCAAGTAAAACTCAAGATCAGCAGTTCAAAAAGGATGTCTCAAATAGTGTTGCATAAGACGAAACATGAATGTATACAACAAGGTTCAAATTATTCATGCAATGATTAGTTGTGCACTCGAAGATTCAAATTGTGACTCACCATTATCAAAGATGCTCACATTCACAATACTTGCTTCAAATGCAAGTCCAAGCTCAACAAAGGTACTCAAATGCCCTCACCACAAAGATGATTCCATATTCACACAAAAAAATTCAACAATTTAGAGTTCTGGAATCACATACAACTCTCACACTCACAAAGATGAACACATGCATGACTTCACCCAGAGGTTTGCCCTTATTTTCCAATCAACATTCGTTTCAACTCACTCAAGATTACAAAGGTCTTTTCACGGCTTGTAACGGGGCTAAGTGTCAAGGTATGGTCAATTAGACTTAGTGGCTTCTACATTCATGAAGTATGGTTTGAACATCACTTTCCTTCTATTCTTTAACATTTTAATCATGCTCGTAATCCACCCAATTATTCAACCTCATATGAACTACCGGATACCCCATTTCTTTTGCAACTTCTACTACTTTATTTCACCACTTTTTCATTCTTTTTCTTTTTCTCTTCTCTTTTCTCTCTCATTTTTTTACATGGAGGGGTTCCATCATTTTCAAAACCATTACTCAAAGGAGGATTCCTCACACTTTTTGACTTTCCTTCTCGTTTCACCACACCCCCAACTTAGGTATTTTTATATGGAGGGGTTCCATCTTTTTCAAAACCATTACTCAAAGGGGGATTCCTCACACTTCTTGACTTTCCTTCTCTTTTCACCACACCCCTAACTTAGGCTTTTGGCCTAAGTTGGCTATTCAAACAAACCAAACTTCATGAAAGTTATGGGTGAATGGATAAAGAGAGGTCACAATTGTTCAAGTTTCTTCCAAGAAAAGGGTAAGGCTCAAGAGGGTTCAATCAAGGTTCATACGTCTCACAAGGTTGGCCACAAAAGAGGTATATTGTCAAATTGTTTTCACTCTTCAAAATTGTTGCTTAAGATCATTTCAACTGCTTGCATCACTCAATCAACCGGACCAACGGGGAAAATTCTAGGTGTCATCACACACAATGTTCAAAGTAATCTCATTGGACAAGGCATTGGTAAAAATATCAAACAAGACTTCACACTTTCTAGGTAGTGTGTGATGTTCATTACATGAGACTCACTCGACAACCGGCTAGTCAAAACAAGATGCTAAAAGTTCACACATTGTCTATGCAACTTCATTTGCCTCATCGTAGCTACACATTCATTTCGTTCAAATAAGAGAACTACTCAAGTCATCTGTATTAATTCTAATCGACACTCGAATTTCCACAGGAAAAGCCACAATTGCACACAAAAGAGGTGGAAATCTTTTAAAACTTAGTTCGAAACCATTTTCATTCAACACTATGAGCCACAAGCTAAAACATCCATAAGATCAAGATCAAAGCATATATATCAACAAAATCAGTCCAATATTTACAAAACAAATCAAAATCATAAGATGTATGTATGGAAATACCTCACCCCACCCAACAAAAAGAAGCAGTTGCCATCAAATGCAACTAAAACAACAATAAGTATCACAAAATAACAGAGAGGATGGGAAAAATAATATTGTCTACTCATTCACTCCGTCTGTCTGGGCATCAGTGCCCATGGTAACACTCTGAGATTGGGAATCAGTGCACGGTGTAAAATTAGTTTTGGCTCCGCTAGAGCCTGCCATAGTAGTGTCTCTCAAGGAGGCCTATCGGGCTCTCTCAAACATGACACCTTCTAAGTCGGCCAGATCCTCATAAACAGACGCATCTCGCATCTCAAGCTGCTCTTCATCTGTCTCGGCCTCAGACTCAGTAGTAACAGCATCCTCCATAATATCATCTCCAATGGTAGCCGGAGGTACCTCAGAACAAGCTTGAATCTCAACATTCGGATCATGTGGGATCTCCACTGTCCCAAATAGTGAAGTAAAATCTATGGACTTCAGATGGTCTAGATCCTTCCTCAACTCAGAAACACCAACTTTCAAAGTTGTAACCTTAGTAGGAACACCTTGTGCTCTCTCGCAAGTCTCTAGTCTCGCTGTGAAAGCATCCATAGAATCCCGGAGAGCTGTTAGCGCAACAGTAATAGCTCTTTCATTCATCCAAGGCACCTCAGCCTCTAGCTGAGAAGCCTGCACATCAGTAGAATGGGCTAGGTGCCCCATCTTGAGGAGTATGGCCTGAGTGATCAGAGGTTTGGAGGTAGTAGAACCAACAATAGCTCTAAAAGGTGGGGGAGTAGTAGAAGAACTCGAGGCCTGAGAAGGAGTAAAACTAGATGTACTTGAAGGCCCAGAGGCCAGAGTAGTAAAGGCTGCCTCTGTAGTTAATGAATCGATATATCAACCTTCGGGGATGTATCCACTAGAGCTAGTCTCCTCCTATCAGCCTCATCCCGAGTTAGCTCTGCCTCTATGCAACGGATGTCGGTGGACGATGTGGGTGTAACCTCAACATCCTTTTTCTCGTCACGAGGAACTCTCTCCCGACGACACAACTCTGTAATGAGTACAGGAAACAGAAGGGACATCGGGTGCTGTTTGGCTCTCATGGCTATCTCTTGCTCAATATTCAGCCCAAAATTTAGCCGTTTCCTAGCGATAATAGATCTGAGATAGGCTACCTTTGGGTGGTGAAGAATGGACTCGTTCTGTGACGGTATGACTGAGTTGCTGATGAACCCAAACCAGTACCAAGATGCTACATTGAGGTATTTCTTCTCTATTAGCACTTCAGCCTCTATCCACTAGGAATGCTATTACAAATGAGGAGAGCTAGCCAGATCTTGAGGTCATCCAGAGTCATTACAGTGATCATACTCTGGTACTTGTGCTCAAATCCTACAGCCCTCTCAAACACAACGTTGATATCATCGCTACTGCATCTCACTGTCCTCCCTCGGACCATCAGAGACTCTGACTAATGTTTCCAGCACACCTCATCCAATTTTAGGTGCAAACGATCGTTAAGTAGTATAAAACCCAACAAAGAGTTGGGGTCGAATCCCATAGAGAGTGACACGTGTTCAAATTCAATTAGGAAGTACAAATGTGGTCTAATCAGCCATAGGAATAGAAATTATAGAAAAAAGATATGAATCAAATTGAAAGGGGTGACACGAATGTCAAATGGGGATTTCGGTTTTCAATTATCAACTACAAAGCAATCACAAAAACTTTAAAATAACAATAACCTTAGTTCTAAAGCCTCTCTCTTGAGCAAGAAAATTATAATTGCATTTGCAACTATAATTGATAAATTAAACCACAATTAATGATGAAACTCACTTCGATCTATCATTTAAACAAGTAATTAGCAATACTATAAACTAATTCAACCAATACTCGCATGATCACACCCAAGAATTGGGGTTTTAGCCAAACATCATAAAAGGGTAAAAAACTATTACCGAATGGATTAGCCATCAACTAGGTAAGAGTAATTTAGTCTTTACAATGCTTCAATTTGCATAATATTCGAAACCCACTTCCAAAATCTCCAAATTGAATCTCTCAAATTCTTCAAAACTATAAAAACCTACAAAGAAAAGTGTTCTAAGCTAATTTAGTATTAACCAGCATAAGTCAACTCTGTCAACATACTAAAATAATTGTTCAAAATCTAATTTATAGTCGCCAAAAATAAGCCACAAAGGGTCGTTTGGCGAATTAAGTCGGGATCGCCTAACTACTCAGCGAACCACCCATTGATCTCTTTCATCGCCTTTATGCCTTGGCACTTAGCATCCTCAAGTTTTGTAACTTTGGGCGATCTCTCTTTGCACACGAAACTGCTCGGCGATTCGCCGACTACTCATTTTTGTCGCCGACTTGGTTTCCTCCCTCAGGGCTGGAACACTTGAACTTTAGGTGGTCAAGCTAGCCACTCGGCAATTCGCCAACTGGTCTTGGCGATCACCAGGCTTGTATTTCTTCATTTCTTCAGTTTGTTTTGTTCCTTTTTGCTTGTCAGTGTCCTTACTTTGTTCCTCAATCCATATACCTGAAATTCAAGGCTTTAAAATAAGTTTATGACACAAATAAAGCATTTGAGGACACTAAATCTATATTAACAAGGCCCCAGATGAGTCCAAATCTCAGACTCATCAACACCCCCAACTTAAACTTTTTCTTGTCCTCAAGTAAACTCAAGATCAGCAGTTCAAAAAGGGTATCTCAAATAGTGTTGCATAAGACTCAACATGAATGCACACAACAAGATTCAACTTACTCATGCAATGATCAATTGTTCTCTCAAAGATTCAAAATGTGACTCACCATTATCAAAGATGCTCAAGTTCAAGGTCAACAAAGGTACTCAAATGCCCTCACAACAAAAATGATTCCATATTCACACAAAGATCTTCAACAATTTATAGTTTCAGAATCACATACGACTCTCACACTCACAAAGATGAACATGTGCATGACTTCACCCATAGGTTTGCCCTTATTTTCCAATCAACATTTGTTTCAGCTCACTCAAGATCACAAAGGTCTTTTCAAGGCTTGTAATAGGGCTGAGTGTAAAAATATTGTCATTTAGGCTCAGTGGCTGCTACCCTCATGAAGTGCGGTATGAACATCACTTTCTTCCTTTTCTTTAACAATTTGATCATGCTCATAATTCACCTCATTATTTAACTTCAAATGGACTGCCGGATACCCTATTTATTTTGCAACTTCCACTACTTTATTTCACAACTTTTTCATTCTTTTTCATTCTTTTTCTTATTTTCTTTATTTATATTTACATGGAGGGGTTTCATCTTTTTCAAAACCATTGCTCAAAGGGGGAATTTCTCACACTTCTTGATTTCCCTTCTCTTTTCACTAGACCCCCAACTTAGGCTTTTGGACTAAGTTGGCAATTAAAACAAACCACACTTCATGAGAGTTATGGGTTAATGGATAAAGAGGGGGTCACAATTGTTCAAGTTTCTTCCAATAAAAGATAAGGCTCAAGAGAGTTCAAGCAAAGTTCACACATCTCACAAGGTTGGCCACACAAGAGGTATATTGTCAAATTGTTTCACTCTTCAAAATTGTTGCTTAAAATCATTTCAAGTGCTTGCATCACTTTTGTCAACCGGACTAACGGGGCAAATTCTAGGTGTCATCACAAACAATGTTCAAGGTAATCTCATCACACAAGGCATTGGCACCAATATCAAACAATACTCCACACTTTCTAGCTTGTGTGCATTGTTCATCACAAGAGACTCATTCGATAACCGGCTAGTCATAAAGAGATGCTAAAAGTTCACACATTGTCTATGCAACTTCATTTGGCCTCATCGTAGCCGCACATTCATTTCGTTCAATTAAGAGCACTATTTAAGTTATCAATATTGATCATAACTAATACCCAAATTTTCACAAGATTCACCACAATCACAAACAATAGAGGTTGCACAAATTTTAAAAATAGGTCAAAACCATTTTCATTCAAAACAATGAGCCACAAGCTCAAGCATCCACAAGATTAAGATCCAAACACAATCAAAACACAAAAATAAAAATAAAAACCCAATATATACAAATAAAACGTAATCACAAGAGGTAGGTATGGAAATAACTCACCCCACCCACAAAAGAAAAATGGTTGTCCTCAAATGAAACTAAAACAAATATAATCAACAAAAACAACAGAGAAGGAGGTAAAGATGTCATCCTGCCAGGCTAAGCCTGGGGTGAAGTCTGCATCGCAGTCACTCCATCTGTCGGGGAATTAATACCCTGGGTCACACTCTGGGATTGGGCATTAGTAAACGTGTAACATCAACACTAGCTCCACTGGAGCCTGCTATACAAGTATCCCTCAACGAAGTCTAAATGGCCGAATGTACCATCACCTCCTTGAGCTCAGTCAGGCCCTCATAGGTTGTCTCCTCCTGAACACCGAGTTGCTCCTCATCAGTCTCAGCCTCAGACTCTGCAACCACATCATCAGCTCTAACCTCATCTTCAGTGGTAGCCGGAGGCACATCAGAACAGGCCAGAATATTTGTGTCCAGGTCATTAGGATTCTCCACGTTCCCAAAAATCATCGACATATCAGTGGACTTCAGCTGGTCCACAGCTTTCCTCTACTATGCATTTGCGGCCTATAAGACCGTCACCTCATGAGTGGCTCCCTGACCTCTCTCACACACTTATATCCTTGCCGTGAAGGCATCAATATCATCTGTAAGAGGTGTCAAAGCAGCGCTGAGAGCTCTCTCAATCATCCCAGGAACTGCAGCCTCTAGCCTGGAGGTGCACACATCAGCATAATGGGCTAGGTGACCCATCCGTAGCAGCATGGCATGGGTAAGTGGAAGTCAGGATACAACAGTACTAGCAGCAGACCTAGGAGGCAGGGCAGCGGTAGAAGAAATCGGAGTCATAGAAGGGGCAGAGCTAGAAATACCTGAAAGCCCAGTGGCCGAAGTGGGCAATACTACCTCTGTAGGTAGTGTCTCAATATCAACAGCCGGTGATGTTTCTACCAAGGTGGCCCACATCTTCTCAGCCTCATCCTTCAGATACTCAGCCTCAATACGTCAGATTTCAGTAGAGGAGGTAGGAATCACTTCCACGTCCTTCTTCTCATCACGTGGCACCCGGGCTCGTCTGTAAAACTCGGTGATTAATACCATAAAAGGAATAGATGTATGTTGTTTTCTATCTCTCATGGCCATCTCCTATCTAATAATGGCACCTAGATTGATGCGCTTCCCTGCAATGATGGATCCAAGACATGCCGCCTTTGGGTGGCAGAGGATAGACAATTTTTGGGACAACATGATTGTGCTACTAATGAAGCTGAACTAATACCTCGCTACCACATTAAGGTCTCTCTTCTCTATTGGAACTCCAGCCTCGATCCACCTAGGAGTAGTGTCAGACAGGAGAGAGGCCAACCAACCTTTCATATCTTCCAAAGTCATAGTCTTGATCATGCTAAATCATTTGTAATGTTGTCAATGCATTCCAAAACAACGTTTATGTCATCACTATCACATTTTACCTTCATTTCCCTGACAACTACATAATCCACTGGTTTGAAGCCTTCATCTTCCCCTCTGGAACCAAAGCTCCGTAGGCAGTGTAGAACTCCCGAACCCAATTAGGAATGTAGGAGCCTCGAGAATTAGTAAAGAGCTGGAAGTTGTGGGATTTCAGGAAGCTCCATATCTCGGATACCTGTCCACCACACCATCTATGGACAATCTCTTCTCCTCAATGATAGTCCTCAGTCCCTCGGCCTTTAGTCTGTTGAGATACCGGGGAGGAGGACCCTGTTCAGGTGGTCCTGGGACCACAGTCTGTTATGGAGCTAGAGGAGGAGTACTAGTTTGAGACACCCGGATCCTAGAAGGATCATGCATCCTCTTGGAGCGCATTTCAGCTTTCCATGCCAATGAAAGTTGGTCATCCTCATCCTCAAGCTCAGAGATGACATCCTGAGAATCATGGTGTTCCCCCTTGCTTTTCAGATGTGGCAAGGTGACTCGCGTAGACTACCTCACTGTCGGAGCTAACCTCCAGTGACTCAGTTGCGGGAGCCTTGCCCTTTGCCACCTTTGGTAGGAATTTTAGTTGTCTTTGCTTTGGATGTTGTTGCATCCTCATGTATGATGATCCCTTTTGCCAGCTTACGGGGCGGCATGTCTCGTCCTGGTACTTTGAGTCTAGCCATGTCTGCAAAAATACATCGAAAAGTGTTAGAAATCATTCAAGAAAATTGTAGAAATAAGGTTGCAAAAAGACTTACCAAACTAGTCGGCAAGTCACCGAGTCGTTTAGGCTAGCCAGATCGGGCTCGCCGAAAGGACCAGCTTGAAAATTTTCCAGAATTAAGACATTTTGGCGATTCTCAGAGCCCTTCAGTGAATCGCTGACACCACTCGGTGAGCTCAGACTAGCCCGCCAAATATTACAGTGTTTTTTAGGAGTTAGGGGCACTGAAAGTGCGATCAAAGGAATCTTTTGGTGAGACGCAAAGTGAACTTGGCGAGCTCTGGCTTCCCTCCAAAAGTTACAGACTGAACTTAACCAGATCAAGAAATTAAGAGCAACCAAAAGGTGACTTTGGCGAACCGCCGAACAGTTCGGCGAGCTCGACCCAGCTAGCCAAATTGCCTAACGTGTAAATTTTCAACCCCATTTCCCAAAATCAAGCCCGCATCCCTCGAAATCAAAATCAAACACACACACTATGCAATTCTTACCAGACCCATATGACCCATGCCTTCGGGGTACTCAGACTTCCCTCGGTTTGGCCAAAATTGACCTCTTTTTTTTTACTTTTGCCCTTAAAAAAGACGTCGAACGCTCCATCATTGGGCAAATTACGTCATTTGGCAAAATTCGAGGTTACTCAGAATTTACCCAACTAGACCCAGTACACATTAACCGCAACCCACCAATTTAGAATCATTTTTAACGCACAAAACATGGGAAATCATTTTTTTAAGCATTTAGGCACAAGTTCGAAAATAATACTGGCAATCCGACACATAAAACACGATTTAAACAATTACCCAACACATTTCAACACATATTTACTGATAGCATTTGATTTCAACCACTAATCAAAGGTGCGGGGTTCGGAAAACAAACTTGTATGCCGAATTGATAATTTGAAAAGTTAGGCAGCAAAGTATTCTGATTCCGAGCACAAGACCACACACAAAAAGTGAAAGAAATAGTAAAGTA
This sequence comes from Solanum bukasovii, assembly GCA_029582585.1. Classification (NCBI taxonomy): domain Eukaryota; kingdom Viridiplantae; phylum Streptophyta; class Magnoliopsida; order Solanales; family Solanaceae; genus Solanum; species Solanum bukasovii. The sequence goes on from JAJOOI010005134.1 coordinate 30,395, forward strand.
TGGAAATTCTAAAGTGCGGGTGAGAGTGTACGGGGTTAGAAATGAGAGAATATGAAAGAAATTTTAAACCGTTTGGACTTTTAAAACCATTAAGTTCGCGGCCCTTTTGGTGGTGTAAGTCGACCACGCCGAACCACTCAGTGATGTGCCGAGTGGTAATTCACCTTTTCGAGTTTTGCAGGACCTCCAGTCAATTTGGCGATTCAAACGGCGGTCAAAATCGAGCTCGCCGACCTGTTTGGCAAGTCGTTGATTAAGCAATTAGCCTGCCGAGTTTGACAGACTTCCACTTCAATTTTTGTGGGTCCAACAGTGGTCCATGTTGGGATCACCGACCTCTTTAATGAGTTGCCGACTAGACTTTTGGCTCGCCAAACTGCACATTCTCAAATACACTTCAGTTTTCAGCCTGCACAATTAACAGTCGTTAATCAAAATCAAACTTAACGCATTAAAAATTTGGGTTGCCTCCCAAGAAGCACTTAGTTAACGTCGTGGCACCACGAAAGTACCCATTCAAGTTTCATTTTTGGGGTTTGCCATTGTATCACTATGCAACCCCCCTCGTTGTCTTGTATTCAAATGTGACAAAATTTGACCCATTTGGGTCTCCAACTTCTTAATAGAGACTGAGTGAGAGGTCATCATCTGGTTGAGAGTTGAAACATCCTCTTTCATTTCTTTCAACAATTTATCGGACCTTTACACCTTGTCGAGAATGCATGAAAGCATGTCTTCCATACGGCCACCCTCAGATTCCTTGGGCTTTTGACGCTCATGGGAGGAACATACCTGTTATTCTCCCCCTCTATTTCCTTCCAAGTACAATCACGCCAAGCTCTGTCACGGTCTCTCCTGCCCTCATCTCTATTCCAACCCTGATTTCCACCCGGTATTGGGTATTTTGTACTATAGCCTCCTCCTTGATTGACTAGGGAGTTCACTTCCTCATTGTGCAACGCTTCAAATTCGGCTTCATAGGGGTTAACTCCACCAATACCCACAACATTAACACTCTTCATACTAACACCCATGATATTTTTAGACAAGATATCTAGCTGGGTCATCATCTTTGTCATGTTTTGGTCTCTGTCTTGATCTTTTTCGATCTGCTCCTTTGTCATTCTAAAGTTGAGAGGAGAGACATGGTCCTCACGAGTGTACCATGCCATGTTGATCTTCATCATGCAATCAAGGAGTTGGGAATCACCATGTTGACCACGAAGAGCTCTCATAAAAGCCTCTAGCATCATCATTACATAAGACATAGAAATAATGCGGAAAATTTAAAACTTTTACAATAGAAGTCAAACTTTATTTTTTCATAAAGGAAAATCATAAGAATCTAGAATTTGTCTCATACACCATCTAAAACATAGGAATACAAAGTTTGGGACTTAGCCCTTTACATCAATAAAAGTCTCAACATGAGAAGTACAATAAAAACTAAGAAATGGATAATCCGTCCTCGAACTTGAGGACTCACCACAACTTAGAGATAAGCAATCCAAGTCTTCTTCAACAAAGGAGAGTGTATATCACCTAGCCGGAACCTACACTTATCAAAATGTAGAAGGAGAAGGGGTTAGCACAAATATGTACTAAGTATGGAAACATGCATAAAATCATTCAAGTATGATAAAAAGGACATTTTAGTTGTAAAGTATGCCTTTGTTAAGTTTAGAAACCAACATGAATTTACAATGTACAACACAAGCCATAATCACATTTATACTCATTACATAGTAATATCAATACCTTAGTAATCCCTAAGGAACATTTGTGCAATGTATGGTTGGCATCCTATAATACAAACCCTACCACGCACCCCCTTTAAGCTACCTTGGTCATGCATATCATCTTTAGACCTCATTATAATCATTAGTCACCAATAAGGAAATGGTCATGTACATTACTTAAATATAAGGAAAGTCATTCATAACAACTATCCATTCAAAACACATGCATAAGTTTGTATCTCGTCATAATATAAAGGAACCATCCCAGAACATCCTACTAATTCCACTTGTGCAATGTGGAAGTGAAGTCCCAAACCCCCACCCATACTAAGTAAACTCACAAAGAAGTCATAGTATAGTTCATGTCTCATTCATTATCTTTCATATAGGGAAGAATAGCCATAACCAACATAGACCATGAGAGCTACATGGAATCTGGTGTCATGTAACCCCACACCTAAAGAAGGTGTCTTACTTGCCTAAGGTAGGACTAAACGTGTTAGCTTCTAGGTGGATCCACTAGCTAAGTCCTATGTTGTCCCATAATTATGGGATAGGGAGATTGCTTCTAGAAACCCGTCCTATTTCATTGGCGGAGGGGCTTCCATTTCATGAGTTCACTTTGGATGACCCAACCTATTGCATTGGCGAAAAGGGCTTTACCTCATTGTCCATATCCACTCGGTACTAAGCATTATCTCCCAAATTATACATAATTAGTCATTGAATTGTATTACATGTCCGAAGGAGTGCTCTACCCTTCATTCAATACAACTCATAAAAATAGCTCATGGACTCATTTAGGTGAGAACTAACTATCAACCTTAGAATCATCATTTAGTATATGAGTAAGCCTTTCACATTATTGTTCATAATGTTTTCATGAGAAATAGCCTTTCAATCAATACAACAACCTCATCATCATCCTAAACAAGTCATACATGAACATGTGTAAGGGTAAGGGGAGAATAACCTTGCTACAATAGCTCAACATACACAATAGTCATAGGATCTTTACCTTTCAAGTGAATCATAAGTTCATACAGCACCTTCAACAATATGTACAAACCCTAGCAATTTACCCTTTCAAGGGTAATGAATCATGTCTCACAATCATACTTAGAAATACTAATTTAAGCATGAATAAAACAAGATTCAATAACTATATTAACATAGATACAATTCATGGTAATCATATTGCATCAATACACCTGTCACAATTCATGAAATTGGGGTCATGGGGGTGTTCATGGGTTCATGGGGAAGTTTACAATAAAAATCGCCATTAAACATCAAATCATCCATTAACATAATAAAATCATTTTTAGGAAGAACCCATGGTTAGAACGAACCCTAGTTTTTGAACAAGTTACCAATTTTGAAATTAGAGTTTAAAGGACTTCATGGAGAAAAGTGTTCCATGAATCAAGGTTCCATACATTAATTGATGTTTTCCCATGAAATTGGAGTGAAAATCTTGGAGCTTGAACCCTAATATTGACCTTCTTATTTGTTCTTCAATGGAGTTTAAAGAGAGAATATTTTGAGAGGGAAGTGGGTTTGAGTTTAAGTCTTGTGAGATATGAGAGTTAAAAAAAGAGTTTAATAGTTAATATATGCTTATATATGTCAAAATAACTAATTTAAATTGTCCATACCTTCTAATAATTAAAATAAAACTTACCTAATTTAATTGCCCCTTGGCAGAGATCCTTGACAGCATTGCAGACCATTTTCACGACTCCCCCACCTACGGACTGTAGGTGGGGCTATGCCTCGTGTTGTGCAGTCGTCGTTTGGATCAGAGAGGGGAAAATCTAGGTAAGTGTGAGGAGACTAAGTCTCAACTCATGAGACATTTTCACGAGACGTGAGTCGGTCCACGGACCGTACTGCACCCTAATGGAATGGTACTGAGGCTAGGAAATTTTGGGGTTCTAGGAGGAAACTAATTGTTGACTCACGACCCTCACCTACGAGGAGTGAATCAACCCACGACTCATAGGTTCCCTCTCGTGGGTCAAGCTGGTTTTTGACAGCTTTTAGGCAGCCCATCGGTCCTCCTCAAGGACCCTTGGGAGGTCCTTTGGGGGACCATGCCTTGATGTTTAGGGACTAACACCTTAGTACTAGGTTAGGGAAGTTATTTTACGACTCTTATATTGGCGTTAACCCTTTTAAGGACACTAGGCTTCATGTTAGGCTCTATCTTAGGCCATTAGATTTCTGGGATGTTACATTATCTTCCCCTTGGGAACATTCATCCCGGAATGATGACCAAAATACCAAACTAAGTTAGAAACTCTAGACTAGCAGCCCATCATGCATGAAACATCAAAAATATGCAAAAAATAAAAATGCACTAATTATATCATGCACAATTTCAAAGGAGGAAACTTCAACTCCTTTTCACAACATGGCCAATGCAATACAAGAAAGTAGGAACTCCAACTACTACTCCAATATGCATGAAACTCATTAATTTACATCAACATGGGAGGAACTACCTCCTCCAACTCATACAAGCTCAACACAACAATGTAGAGTCAACATGTCATCTCATCAACACATCATTAGGCATGTTCATCAATTTACCTCATGAAGTTAAAAATGCAATCATCATACATAAATGCCATTCAAGATGAGGAACATATAAATCATGAAAACTTAATTTATGCTTTAACATGAATTCTCACAAGAACAAGTACAATATAAGGAAATCAAGGAAAAGTTACTCACACACATGACTCCCAAAATACTAAAGACTCAAGAGGAATTATTTACCTCAAGTTTGAATGTGAGTAGAAGGAAAAATATGAGGATAACTGGACTTCATATCGGCCTCGGCCTCCCAAGTAGCACCATCAACTAAGTGATTCCTCCATAAAACCTTAACGGAGGCTACTTCCTTATTTCTCAACCTCTTCACTTGCCGATCCAAGATCTCAACCGAGACCTCTTCATAAGAATGGTTTTCATCAACTCCTAAACCCTCTAAAGGAAGGATGGATATTGGATCACCAATACACTTTTTGAGCATGGAAACATGAAACACCAGGTGAACCAGGGACAACTCTTTTGGAAAGTCCACTTCACATGCAACTTTCCCAATGCATTTCAAGATTTGGTATGGGCCCACATACCGAGGACTAAGCTTCCCCTTTTACCAAATCTCATCACACCTTTCATAGGTGAGATTTTCAAGTAGACCCAATCACCAACCTCACATTCTAGATCCCTCATTCTAACATCGGCATAAGACTTCTACCGACTTTGGCCGTCTTCAACCTCTCTCTAATGAGTCAAACTTTTTCAATGGCATCATAAACTAGTTCGGGACCAATTAGAGAAAACTCACCTACTTCAAACCACCCAACTAGAGATCTATACCTTCTACCATATAGGGCTTCAAACAGAGCCATGGCAATGCTTGAATGGTAACTATTGTTGTAGGCAAATTCTATCAATGGGAGATGATCATCCCAATTACTCTTGAAATCAATCACGCACACCCTCACATGTCCTCTAAGGTTTGAATGGTGCGCTCCGCTTGACCATCCATTTGAGGGTGGAAAGCGGTACTAAGTTTAACATTGGTACCAAGCCCTTGTTGGAACACCTTCCAAAAATGTGAAGTAAATTGAGCACCTCGGTCCGAAATGATAGACAAAGGAACCCCATGCAACTTCACTACCTCCTCCATGTACAATTTGGCATAGTCTTCCACCGAAAAAGTAACCTTAATAAGAATGAAGTGGGCTGATTTAGTCATCCTATCAACAATGACCCAAATAGAATCATGTTGCCTTCGAATACGAGGCAAACCCACCACAAAGTCCATATTCACCTCCTCCCACTTCCAAGTGGGAATATTTATATCTTGCAATAAACCTCCAGGTTTAAGGTGTCCGGCTTTAACTTGTTGACAATTTGGACACTTGGCCACGAAACCCGCTATATCTTTTTTCATGTCATTCCACCAATAGACTTCCCGTAGATCACGGTTCATCTTGGTAGCTCTCGGATAAATAGAATACCGCAAACCATGAGCCTCTTCTAAAATTTGCTCTCTCAAGCCATCAACATCCGAAACACATAATCTACCTTGGTACCTAAGCACCCCATCTCCCCCTTGGGAGGAAACCTCAACGGATTTGTTGAGAACTAGTTCTTTCAATTCCATCAAAATAGGATCAAGATGTTGCTTAGACTTTACATCAACCACAAAGGACGATTCGGAACAATGATGGACCATGAGTCCTCCCTTGATGGAATCCACTAATTGGACACCTAACCGAGCCAACCTATGAACATCACAAACCAATTCCTTCTTCTCATCTTCTACATGAGCCACATTACCCATGGACAATCTACTTAAGGCATCCGCAATCACATTAGCTTTGTTGGGTGGTATAAGACACTCGTCATAATCTTTCAAAAGTTCTAACCACCTTCTTTGTCGGAGATTCAAATTTTTTTGGCTAAACACATATTGAAAGATCCTGTGGTCAGTAAACACATCTACATGCACCCCATAGAGATAGTGTCTCCATATTTTCAAGGCAAACACTACCGCAGCTAGCTCGAGATCATGAGTTGGATAATTCTTTACATGGACCTTGAGTTGCCTTGAAGCATAGGCAATCATTTTACCCCATTGCAGAAGGACACATTCTAAACCTACTCAAGAAGTGTCACAATATACCACAAACCCATCGGTACCCTCCGGTAAGGTCAACACTAGAACGGACGTAAGTCTATCTTTCAATTCTTGGAAGCTTTTCTCACAAGCCTTCGACCACTCAAACTTTGCTTTCTTTTGAGTTAAGGCTGTTAATGGAGAAGCAATAGAGGAGAAACTCTCAACAAACCTCCTATAGTAACCGGCCAAACCCAAAAAGCTTCTAATATTAGTAGGAGCTAGAGGTCTAGGCCAACTCTTGACAGCATCTGTCTTCTTAGGATTAACCTCTATACCCATGCCCGACACAATATGACCAAGAAAAGCAACAGACCTTAGCCAAAACTCACACTTGCTAAACTTAGCATATAATTGGTGGTCCTTAAGGACTTGCAACACTATCCTCAAATGATCCTTATGTTCACCTTCACTCCTTGAATAGATCAAAATATCATCAATACAAATGATCACAAACGAATAAAGGTATTGCCTGAACACCCTATTCATAAGGTCCATGAATTCCGTCGGGGAATTTGTTAATCCAAAAGACATAACCACAAATTCGTAGTGACCATAATGGGTCCTAAAGGACATCTTGGGAATGTAACACCCTATTACCCTTAGTTGATGGTAACCCGAACGAAGATCTATTTTGGAAAAAAAGGTAGCCCCTTGGAGTTGATCAAACAAATCGTCAATCCTAGGAAGTGGATACTTATTCTTTATGGTGACCTTGTTCAATTGGTGGTAATCGAAACACATCCTAAGGGGCCCATCTTTATTTTTCACAAACAATACTTGTGCACCCCATGGAGATATGCTTGGTTGAATAAAACCCTTGTCTAACAAGTCTTTGAGCTGTGCCTTCAACTCTTTTAATTCAGACGGAGCCATTCTATAGGGAGGGATAGATATGGGTCATGTATCCGGCAAAAGATCAATGCCAAAGTCTATTTCCCGTTCGGGGGGAATGTCGGGCAAGTCATCGGGAAAGACTTCCAGAAATCCCCTTACTACGGGGACCGACTCTAAAGGAGGCATCTCAGGTTCAATGTCCTTAATTCTTACAATATGATAGATACAACCCTTAGAAATCATTTTACAAGCTTTTAGAAATGAAATGAATCGACCTCTAGGGATCGAATTTCTCCCCTTCCATTCCAAAATGTACTCATTTGGAAATTGAAACTTTACTACCCGAATTCTACAATCAATGGAAGCAAAACAAGCATGCAACCAATCCATCCCCAAGATTACATCAAAATCAAGCATGTCTAATTCAACCAAATCTACCAAAGCGACTATATGAGACAAAGAAATAGTACAACTCCTATATACTCTTGAGTCACCAACCGGGGTAGAAACCAGGGTAGAAACCAAAAAAGGCTCTATTAGGGTTTCGGGGAGTACATCAAATTTCATAGCCACAAAGGGTGTAACAAAAGATAAAGTGGCACCGGGATCTAATAATGCATAAACATCAATTGAAAATACTTGCAACATACCGGTAACAACGTCCGGGGACCCCTCTTGATCACTTTGGGTTTGGAGAGCATAAAAGCAATTCTTCTTGGGAGCATCGGGATTTGAACCACTTGGAGGAGCTTAATTACCCTCTTTTGCCTTGGCCGCACGAGTTTGAAAATCTTTTAATTGATATCCACTTTTGCCACATCCATAGCACACACCCATACTGGCAAGAAACTTCCCCTCATGCTTTTTACCACATTTGGCACATATAGGCCTCTCCATGGAAGATCCACCCCTATTGCCTCCTTGAGGCTTAGGGTTTGACACCCTATCTTTGTTAGGTCTTGGAGCATTGGAGGAGCCTTGATTGGAAAAACTCTTCTTGAACCTTGGTCCACTTTGACCCTCAAACTTACCCTTAGAAGAATTTCCATCATCGGACCTTTCCCTCTTTACCTCGAGATTCTTTTTCCTTAGCCTTGATTCCACAACTTGTTGAGCATAGACCATTAGACGTGAAATGTCCATATTGTCATGAAGCATAGCCGTAAGACATTATTCCTCAATTGAATCGGACACACCCATCACGAATCGGCTCATCTCATCTCTAGGATTAGACACCAAGGATGGGGCATATTTGGACAACTTAGTAAATTTCAAGGAATATTCTTGGACACTCATACCTTCTTGTCGAAGGTTGATAAATTCCTCCACCTTTGCTTCTCTCTTTTCTCGTGGAAAGAACCTATCAAGGAATGCCTTCTTGAATACCTCCCAAGTTATGGGACCCGCTCTAATAGCCCTATTATCCTTCCATTGAGTAAACCATACTTGGGCCACATCTTTCAATTGATACCCTGCTAGTTCGGCTTTCTCTAAAGAGGTCACCCCCATAGCATCCACTATCTTGTAGTCCTCTTCCAAAAACTCTTGTGGGTCTTCATTCACTTTAGAACCAAAGAACATAGGAGGGTTCATTAGAGTAAAGTCTATTAACCTTGAAGCCATGGTGCTCGCATTAGGATTCACTCGGGCCCAACTTCCCTATTTGCTTGAGCCGTTATAGCTTAAGCTTGAGTGGTGACGACTTGAGTTTGAACTGTCATAAGTTGAGTCAAGGTTTGGAGAGCCGCCCTTAGCTCCACATTAATCATAGCTCCTTCATCATTAGGAACTTGAGGATCTTGAGGAGGAACTCCCTCATTCACCATCTCTTCTACCCTTCTTCTTAAGTTCATCCTTATTGTATTCATCTCCTATAATCATAAGAGAAAGGTTAGAAAAAAGGACTTCATAGAGTTACAACTCCAAAGCACGACTAAAGAGTAATGAAATAAGGGAATGTTCCTAAGCATCTTATAGCCTCTTATTCATAAATGTGGCGCGCTTCACACTCATGAATAAGACTCTACTAGAAATGGTTCATGAGACATCAACCTAAATATTATTCCCAAAACCTTATTCTCTGATAACAAGATTGTCACGACTCGAGAGTAACACCTAGACATAACACGGCGTATTTGACCCCGAAGAGGTCTCATTCAAGCCTTTAGCATCATCATTACATAAGACATAGAAATAATGCTGAAAATTTAAAACTTTTACAATATAAGTCAAACTTCATTTTTTCATAAAGAAAAATCATAGGAATCTAGACTTTATCTCATACACCATCTAAATCATAGGAATACAAAGTTTGGGATTTAGCCTTTTACATCAATAAAAGTCTCAACATGAGAGGTACAATAAAAACTAAGAAATGGATATTCGTTCCTTGAAATTGAGGACTCACCACAACTTGGACATAAGCAATCCAAGTCTTCTTCAACAAAGGAGAGTGTATGTCACCTAGCCGGAACCTACACTTATCAAAATGTAGAAGGAGAAGGGGTTAGCACAAATAAGTATTAAGTATGGAAACATGCATAAAATCTTTTAAGTATGATAAAAGGGACATTTTAGATGTAAAGTATGCCTTTGTCATGTTTAGAAACCAACATGCATTTACAATGTACAACACAAGCCATAATCACATTTATACTCATTACATAGTAATATCAACACCTTAGCAACCCCTAAGGAACACTTTTGCAATGTCTGGTTGGCATCTCGTAATACCAACCCAACCAAGTACCCTCTTGAAGCTACCTTGGTCATGCATATCATCTTTAGACCTCATTATAATCATCAGTCACCAATAAAGAAATAGTCATATGCATTACTTGAATATAAGGAAAGTCATTCATAATAACTATCCATTCAAAACAAATGCATACATTTGTATCTCATCATAATATAAATGAACCATCCCACAACATCCTACTAAGTCAACTTGTCCAATGTGGAAGTGAAGCCCATACCCCCACTCCTACTAAGTAAACTCTACAAGAAGTCATAGTATAGTTCATGTATCATTCATTATCTTTCATTTAGGGAAGAATAGCCATAACCGACATAGACCATGTGAGCTACATGGAATCCGGTGTCATGTAACCCCACACCGAAAGAAGGTGTCTTACTTGCCTAAGGTAGGACTAAACGTGTTAGCTTCTAGGTGGATCCACTAGCTTAGTCCTATGTTGGCACATAGTTATGGGATAGGGAGATTACTTCTAGAAACCCGCCCTATTGCATTGGCGGAAGGGCCTTTACCTCATTGTCCATATCCACTCGGTACTAAGCATTATCTCCCAAATTATACATAATTAGTCATTGAATTATATTTACATGTGTGAAGGAGTGTTGTACCCTTCATTCAATACAACTCATAAAAATAGCTCATGAACTCATTTAGGTCAGAACTAACTTTTAACATTAGAATCATCATTTAACATGTGAGTAAGCCTTTCACATTATTGTTCATAATATTTTCATGAGAAATAGCCTTTCAATCAACACAACAACCTCATCATCATCCTAGACAGGTCATACCTAAACATGTGTAAGGGTAAGGGGAGAATAACCTTTCAACAATACCTCATTATACACAATAGTCATAGGATCGTTACCTTTCAAGTGAATCATAAGTTCATACATCACATTCAATAATATGTACAAACCCTAGCAATTTACCCTTTCGAGGGTCATGAATCATGTCTCACAATCATACTTAGAAATACTACTTTAAGCATGAATAAAACAAGATTTAATAACTATATTAACATGGATACAATTCATGGTAATCATCTTGCATCAATACACCCATCACAATTCATGAAATTGGGGTCATGGGGGTGTTCATGGGTTCATGGGGAATTTTACAATGAAAATCACCATTAAACATCAAATCATCCATTAACATCATAAAATCATTTTTGGGAAGAACCCATGGTTAGAACGAAAACCCTAGTTTTTGAACAGGTTACCAATTTCGAAATTAGAGTTGGAAGGGCTTCATGGAGAAAAGTGTTCCATGAATCAAGGTTCCCATACCTTAATTGATGTTTTCCCACGAAATTGAAGTGAAAATCTTGGAGCTTGAACCCTAATCTTGAACTTCTTCTTTGTTCTTCAATGCAGTTTAGAGAGAGAATATTTTGAGAGGTAAGTGGGTTTGAGTTTAGGTCTTGTGAGTTATGAGAGTTTAATAGTTAATATATGATTATATATGTCTAAATAACTAATTTAAACCGTCCCTAACTTTTAATAATTAAAATAAAACTTACCTAATTTAATTACCCCTTGGCCGAGATCCTTGACAGCATTGCAGACCACGTCACGACTCCCCCACCTACGAACCGTAAGTGGGGCTACGATTCGTGTTGTGCGGTCGTCGTTTGGATTAGAGAGGGGAAAATACAGGTAAGGGTGAGAAGACTAAGTCTCAACTCACGAGGCCCTTCCATGGGGCATGAGTCGGTCCACGGACCGTACTGCACCCTCGTGGAATGGTACTGAGGCTAGGAAATTTTAGGGTTCTAGGAAGAAACCAAGTGTTGACTCATGACCCCCACCTATGGGGCGTGATTCAACCCACGACTCATAGGTGCCCTCTGGTGGGTCAAGCTGGTTTTTGACAGATTTTAGGCATCCCATTGGTCCTCCTCAAGGACCCTTCGAAGGTCCTTTGGGGGGCCATGCATTGACGTTTAGGAACTAACACCTTAGTACTAGGTTAGGGAATTTATTTTACGACTCTTATCTTGACGTTAACCCTTTTTAGGACACTAGGCTTCATGTTAGGCTCTAGCTTAGGTCATTATATTTCCTGGATGTTACAACCAACTTCTCAGCCGCGTCTCATGGATCGGCTCACCTTCCAAGCGTTTGAAACCTTGGATGTTTTCCCTAAGTATCATCATCTTTGATGGAGGTAAAAATCTCACTAGGAATATTGTGATCAGATCCATCCAAGAAGTGATAGAATCTCTTGGCAACTCAGCCAACCATTTGCTTGCCTCGGCCATCAAAGAAAATGGGAACAACCTCAGACGGAACGATTTTTGCGATATGTTCTCAAATGAGAACGGTCCACAAACATCAACAAAATTTCTAATATGCTCATGGGGATCCTCATGAGCCAACCCCACAAATAATCCTTTCAATTGTAGGAGTTGAAGCATGGTGTTTGTGATGTGAAAAGCAATATTTCCTTGAGCTGGAGGTAAATGAATGGCTCCAACACCACCCATTTGGACTGGGTCATTGATGTTTGGGTCATTGACATCATTGAGGTTTCCAACATCATCTTGGTAGCCCACTTGGCTACCATTACTTCTGTTAATGCTCATCTCTACCTCTGTTTTAACGAAAGTAACACAAAACCAAAACTAAAAGAAGTAAATTCAACTATAACTAAAAAGATCACAATTCAACTTCACCAAAAGAATTTTAAACAACACCACTCTCGGCAGCGGCGCCATTTTGGTTAATGTTTCAAGCACACCTCATCCTATTCTAGGTGCAACCAGTCGTTAAGTAGTATAAAAACCCAACAAAGAGTTGGGGTCGAATCCCACAAAGAGCGCTACGTGTTCAAATTCAACTATGAAGTACAAATTTGTGGTCTAATCAGCCATAGGAATAGAATTATCGAAAAAAGACATGAATCAAATTAAAAGGGGTGACACGAATGTCAGATGGGGGTCTTGGTTTTCAATTATCAACTACAAAGCAGTCACAAAAACTTTGAAATAACAATAAGGAGAGGAATTCTCGAGAAGTGATCGATTATAGGAAAATTTTGATATATGGGTAATTGAAACTACTAGTAAACAACTCAAAATCAATTATTAGGTTAGACTATAACGGAGATAGATTTCTCTCGAACAACTATCCTGAATCACGTGAGTTCTTTCGAACATCAACAAGCATGACAATGAAGAACAGCCCACACCATAATTCATCCACTCTTTCGAGCTAGATGTGTAGGATTGAGTTTAGGATTCACTCTCTCGAGTTAAACCTAGCTCAACCCAATACCTATAAATCATTAATCTATAACCTTAGTTCTAAAACCACTCTCTCGAGCAAGTCAAGTACACAAAATTAGAACTGCATTTGCAACTACAATTCATAAATTAAACCACAATTAATGATTAAACTCACTTTAATTTAGCATTTAAACTAGTAATTAACAATACCCATAAACTAATTCAACCCATAATCACATGATCACACCCCAAGAATTGAGGTTTTAACCAAACATCATAAAAGGGTAAAAACGATTATCGAATCGATTAGCCATCAACTGGGTACGAGTAATTTAGTCTTTACAATGCTTCAATTTGTAGAAGATTCAAAACCCACTTCCAAAATCTCCAAATTGAATCTCTCAAATTCTTCAAAACTATGAAAAGCTATAGAGAAAAGTGTTCCAAACTAATTTAGCATTAAGTAGCATAAGTCAACTCTATCAACATACTAAAATAATTGTTCAAAATCTACTTTATAGTCACCAAAAATAAGCCACAAAGGGACATTTTGCGAAGTAAGTCAGGTTCGTTGAACCACTCGGCGAACCGCCTATTGATCTCTTATTTCGCCTTTTGACCTTGGCACTCAGCATCCTCAAGTTATGTAACTTTGGGCGATCTCTCTTTAGATCACGGAACTGCTCGACGATTCGCCAACTGCTCATTTTTTTTTACTTGGTTTCTTCCCTCAGGGCTGGCATACTAGAACTTTAGGCGGTCAAGCTAGACACTCGGCGATTTGCCAGGTGCTCTTGGCGATCACCAGGCTTGTCTTTCTTCATTTATTTAGTTTGTTTTGTTCCTTTTTGTCTGTCATTGTCCTTGATTTGTTCCTAAATCCATATACAATAACAAGGCTTTAAAATCAGTTTATGCCACAAATTAAGCATTTGAGGACACTAAATCTATATAAACAAGGCCCCAAATAAATTCAAATCTCTGACTCATCAGACTGCACCGGTCTGAAGGCATTGGCCTTCTTCTTCCCCTGGGGCACCAGGTCACTATAAACAGTATAAAACTCCCGAACCCATGTAGGAATGTATAGGCCACGAGGCCTGGTGAAGACCTCGAACTTGTGAAACCGGAGAGTGTCCCACACTGCAGGATACCTGTCCACTACACCATCCTTGGGCAACCTCTTTTCTTCCAAGATGGTCTTCAATCCCTCGGCTTTTAACCAGTTGAGTAACCAGGGAAAAAGACCCTGAACTGGTGGTGCTGGAACCACCGTCTGTGTTGGAGCTGGCAATGAATCTGAAGCAGGAGGGGTTAGCTCCGGAATCCTAGACTGATCATTACGAGCTTTGGAATGTAAGCTCTACTTGTCGGGCCTGCAGCAACTGATTATCCTCAAGCTCAGAGAATGAAGCTTGAGAATCAAAGGACTCCCCCTCACTGTCGGAGTTCTGCTTCAGTGTCTCACCTACGGGCGCCTTGCCCTTGCCCTTTTCTCCCTTCGGAGGTAACTTCTTGCTCTTTGCATTGGAAGCAGTTGTTTCCTCATTGATCACAATCCTTCGTGCTCTTTACGGAGAGGCATGCCACTATCATCCAAATTTGTTCTAACCATATCAGCAAAATACATAGAAAAGTGTTAGAAATAGTTCAAGAAAAATGTAGAAATTAAGTTGCACAAAGACTCTCCGAACAAGTCAGCGAGTCGGCGAGTCACTTAGGCGAGCAAGATCGGGCTCGCCAAAGTACCAGCGCAAAAAATTTCTAGAATCATGGCATGTCGGCGATGTGCAGGGCAATTCAGCGAATCGATGACATAAATCGGCGAGCTTGGAGTAGCCCACCGAAAGTTACAGTGTATTTTAAGGGTTAGGAGTGCAAAAAAGGAGATCTAGAAGACCTTTGGGCGAGTCTCTGAGTGAACTAGGCGAGCTCAAGTATCTCGCCAAAAGTTACAGAATGAAATCAACCAAATTTTGAAATTAAAGGTGATCTAAGGGAGACTTCGACGAACCGTCGAACCACTCGGTGAGCTCGACGAAGCTTAGCCAAATGGCCCAACGTTCCAGTTTTCAACCCCAAATTTCAAAATAAAACCCATAGCCCCCGAATTAAAAATCAAACAAATACACTATTTAATAAGAACTAGACCCATACTACACATGCCCTCAGGGTACTTAGATTTCCCCCGATTTGGCCAAAATTAGCCATCTGACGACATTTTCCCTTAAGAATGATGTCAAACACTCCATCATTGGGCAATTTACGTTATTTCGCACAACTCGGGGTAACTTAGACTTCACCCAACTAGACCCAACACAAATAAACCGCAACCCAATAATTTAAAATCAATTTTATCAAATAAGACATGGGAGTCGATCAGCTTTAAACCTTTAGGCACACATTTCAACAAACTACGGGCAATACAACACATAAAATACAATTAAAAACAAGTACCCAACATCAAACAACACCTAATTACCTATTGTATTTTATTTCAACCACAAACTTAAAGTACGAGGTTAGGAAAACAACCTCTATGCCGAAATTAGAATTTGTATCGCTAGGCGGAAAAGTTCCCGAACTTCAAGCACGAATTCAAACAAAAAAAATGCAAGTAAGAGCAAAATATTGAAGATCAAAAGTGGGGGTGAGAAGGTATGAGAGAAATGATGGATTTTGAAATTTTAAACCATTTGGCATTTAAAACCTTTCAGTTCGTGGCACCGTCGGCGGAGTAAGTCGTGCTCGTAGACCCACTCGGCGATGCGCCGAGTTTTACAGGACCTCTAAGAAATTTTAGGGTTCCAACGGCGGACAAAATTGGGCTTGCCGACCTGGTCGATGTATCACCGATTAAGTCTTTAGCTCGCCGAGTTTTATAGAGTTCCTCCTCAAGCTTGGTGGCTCCAACTGTGGTCCAAATTAAGGCTCGCCGATTTGTTCGACAGATCGCCGAATGGAATTTTGCTCGCCAAACCTCCCATTTTCCAACACTTTTCACCGTTCAACCTGCACCATCAACACCCATTATTCAAAATCATAAACTAACACATTAAAAACTTGGGTTGCCTCCCAATAAGTGCCTTAGTAAACGTCGTGGCATGACGAGGATACTGAATCAAGCTTTATTTTTGGGGTTTTCCATTGTGTCACTAGCAAACCCCCCTTGTAGTCTTGGATTCAAATAAGAAGAAATTTGACCCATTTGGGTCTCTAGCGTCTTAATAGAGACAAAGTGAGAGGTCATCGTCTGACTGAGAGTTGAGACATCTTCTTTCATCTCTTTCAACACTTTGTCTGACCCTTCAACTTTGTTGAGAATGCGTGAGAGCATATCTTCTGTATGGCCACCTTCAGATTCCTTGGGCTTTTGATGCTCATGGGGAGGGACATACCTATCCTTGTCACCCTCTCTATCTTTCCGAGTGGCGTTACGATCACGCCAATTTCTGTCACGGTTTCTCCAGCCCTCATCTTTATTCCAACCTTGATTTTCACCCGGTCTTGGATAGTTTGAACGATAACCTCCTCCTTGATTGGATAGGAATTTCACTTTCTCATTGTACAACGCTTCAAATTGTGCTTCATCGGGGTTTACTCCACCAACACCCACAACATTATCACTCTTTGTACCAACACCAATGACATTTTTAGCCAAGATATCCAGTTGGGTCATCATTTTAGCCATGTTTTGGTCTCTCTCTTGATTCTTTTCAATCTGCTCTTTTGTCATTTTAAAACTAAGAGGAGAGACTTGGTCTTCACGAGTGTACCATCCCCTATTGAGCTTGGTCATGCAATCAAGAAGTTGAGACGCTACTTCATAAGGTTGTTGCATTATTCCACCGGGAACAAGTTGATCAGCAACTCCTTTGTTCACCTAGTTTAGGCTCCTATAGAAGTATTGCAGCAGCACATTATTTTGAAGTCCATGAGTTGGGCATTCCAACACCAACTTCTTAAACCTCAGCCACGTCTCATGGATTGACTCACCTTCCAAGCATTTAAAACCTTGGATGCTATACCTGAGTATCATCATCTTCGATGGGGGAAAGAATCTCACTTGGAATGTTGTGATCAGCTCATCCCAAGAGGTAATGGAGTCTCTTGGTAACTCAAATAACCATTTGGTAGCTTCACCTATCAAAGAGAATAAGAACAACCTGAGACGGACTGATTCTTGCAATATGTTCTTAAATGAGAATGGACCACAAACGACCACAAAGTTTTGAATATCCTCATGGGGATCCTCATGAGACAGCCCCCCATATAAAACCCTTCAACTGTACGAGCTGAAGCATTGTGCTAGTAATGTGAAAAACAGTGTTTCCTTCATTTGGAGGTAGACGTATTGCTCCCACACCACCCAATGGAATTGGGTCATTGGCATTTAGGTCATTTACATCATTGAGGTTTCCAAAATCATCTTGGTGGCACACTTGGCTACCATTACTTCCGCTAACGCTCATCTCCTCCTCTGTTTAACACAAGCAACAGAAAATAAAAAACTAAAATAAGTAGATTCAACTACAACCAAAAATATCACAATTTAACTTCACTAGAAGAATTTTAAACAACACCACTCCCCGGCAAAGGCACCATTTTGATGAATTAACGTATCAAATACACTTCATCCAATTCTAAGTGCGTTTTCGTTAAACAATATAAAACCCAACAAATGAGTTGGGGTCGAACCCACAGGGAGAGGTACGTGTTCAAATTCAATTAAAAAGTACAAATGTGATCTAGCTAGCTATACAAATGGAGATCATTGAGAAAGACATGAAATAAATAAAAAGGGTTGACACGAATGTCAGATGGGGGGAACTTTGTTTGCAATTATCAACTACAAAGCAATCGCACAAAATTGAAACAACAATACGGAGAGGAATTCACGAGATGTGATCAATTAGAGACAAATTTCACTATATGAGTAATTGTAACTACTAATACATAGCTAAATATCAGTGGGTAGGCTAGACTATGAGTGAAATAGCTTTCTCTTGAACAACTATTCTGCTTCAAGCAATTTCTTTCGAACATCAACAAGCATAGCAATTATGAACAACCCAAACCTTAATTCATCCACTCTCTCAAGCTAGATTGGTAGGATTCGGTTTAGGATTCACTCTCTCGAGCTGAACCCATATCAACCTAATACCTACAAATCATTAATCGAAAGCTTTAGCCCCAAAACTTGTCTCTCAAGCAAGCTAAGAACACAAGATTGGAATTGCATTTGCAACTACAATTCATAAATTAAACCTCAACAAATGATTAAACCCACTTCAATTTAGCATTTAAACTAGTAATTCACAATACCATAAGTTAATTCAACCCATAATCACATGATCACACCCCATGAATTGGGGGTTTAGCCAAACATCATAGAAAGGTAAAAATAGTTACCAAATTGATTATGCATCAACTGGGTAAGAGTATTCAAGCCTTCACAATGCTCAAAATCAAAGAAAATTAGTAACCCACTTGCAAAATCTCCCAATTGAATCTCCCAAAAGCTTTCAAGTCTATTAAGAAACTATTATAAATGGTAGTAAGCTAAAATCTGGAAAAGAGAACTCCTAAATGAACAGTTCAAAATTCAATTTATAGTTGCCAAAATAAGACATAAATGGCCATTAGGCGAGGTAAGTCAGGTTCGCCGAGTGGTTCAGCGACCCGCCCTTTGCTCTCTTCTATCGCCTTTTTGTATTGGCTCTCTGCATTCTCAAGTCCCGTAACTTAGGGCGATCACTCTTATCATCGCGAAACTTATTGGCGAACGTCGACTACCCCTTTCTTGTTGCCGATTTGGTTTTTTCTCTCAAGGCTGGCACACTGGAACTTTAGGAGGTCAAAATAGCCACTCGGCAATTCACCAAGTGCTATTGGCGATCATCGGGCTCGCCTTTCTCCACTTCTTCATATTGGTTTGTTCCTTTTTGCTTGTTAGTGTCCTTGCTTTGCTCCTCAATCCATATACCTGGAAATCAAGGCTTAAACATCAGCTTATGGCACAAATTAAGCATTTGAGGACACTAAAACTATATAAACAAAGCCCCAAATGAGTCCAAATCTCGGACTAATCAGTAGTTCGATTTCAAATTCAATTATGAAGTTATAACAGTGATTTCAATAGCTGAAGGAATAGAAATTATCAGAAACTTTTAATAAAATTAGAAGGGTAAAATCAATGTCAAGTAAGGGGTTTTAGATTAGAAAGAAAACACAACAAGTAATTAAAAGTAATCAAATAGGTGAAAGATAATTGGGGGATTGACCAACTAATTGCCAAATTTAACTCAATGGGTGTTAATTGATTACCAAAAGCACTACCTCTTCTTGGGTAAGATGAACTTTAGATGAGATAAGTTTCTCTCGAACAACTACCTCATTTCAATTGAGTTATCTCGAACGTCAATGTGCTAAATATCAAAACCAGCCCACAAACTCACTACATCCACTCTCTCGAGATACATAGAACAAGACTTGGGATTCACTCTCTCAAGTTGAACCAACCATGACCCAATGACTACGAGTGCCAACTTATCACCTTGGTTTTACACTTCTTTCTCAAGCAAGCATAAAACACTAAATCATATTGAAATAAACATTCAAAAGAGCAATTTAACACCAATAATAAATCAAACCCACTTCGAATTAGCACTACAATTGATAATAACTGACACCCATTTAGCCAAATTCAGCAATTAATCACATTGTCAAACCCCCAAGAATGGGGTTTTAGCTATTCATCATAAAAGAATGAAATTCAGTACCTAATAAATGCTCCATAGCTAGGTATTGATTTCCCAACCCTTAAAATGAATAAAATCTCCTTCTATAACAACACCCACTTCAAATCTTTAACGAAAAATTCTTCAAATCTACAAGAATAGTTTTTTTGTTCTTCTCTATTTCGTTCTATAATGACTGGATGACTTCTCTCTCTTCCTTGTGAGAGTTCCAACCTTGATTCCCATCTTGCTTCAAGTAGCTTGGGTGGAAACCCTCCTTAACCTTGTGACAGTTCCAACCTTGATTCTCCCCTGGCTTTAAGTAGCACGAGTGAGAAACCTCCTCAACTCTAAACACTCCCCTTGCTTCTTTGGGTTTGCCAACATTTTCTAGCACTTGTTTTTGTAGCAGCTCCATTTGGGATAACATTTTGTTGATGTTCTCATCCCTTTATTTTTCCTTATCGAGTTGTTCTTGCGTCATCCTAAAGTAAAAAGACAAAACTTGGTCTTCTTGAGTGTACCATGCTTGATTTATTTTCGTCATGTCATCAAGAAGAGACGAAGCTATCTCAAACAATTTCTATATTATTCCTCCTTGAACCAATTGATCAGCTACTCTTTTATTTACCGAGTCAAGACTTCTATAGAATTAATGTAGCAACACGTTGTTTGGAAGTCCGTGAGTTGGGCATTGAAGTAATAGTTTCTTAAACTTTAGCCACGTTTCGTGGATTGGTTCGCCTTCCAATCGCTTGAAACATTGAATGTTGTCTCTCAGTATCATCATCCTTGACGGGGGAAAAAATCTCACATTGAACGTTGTGGTAAGCTCATCTAAGAGGTGATGGAATTCTTCTATAACTCTGGCAACCATTTGCTAGCTTCACTCGTCAAAGATAACGGGAACAACTTAAGACGGACTGATTCTTGTGACACATTCTTGAATAAGAACGGGCCATAAACATCCATGAAATTCTGCATATGCTCATGCGGGTCTTCATGAGCCAATCCTCCATAAAGTCCTTTCATTTGGAGGAGATGGATTGTTGTGCTAGTAACATGGAATATAGCATTCCTTTCGGTTGAAGGTAGACAGATTGCACCAATTCCACCCAATTGGATTGGGTCATTTACGCTATTAAGATCGTTAATATCGCCTTGGTGGCCCACTTGGCTACCATTACTCCCTGCCTCATTCATTTCTTCTTATGTTCAACACAACCATCATAAACACAAAACAAATTAAATCGATTCAACTACGGCCAACAAGATCACAAATTAAACTTTGATAAGAGAATTCTAAACACCACTCCCCGACAGTGGCACCATTTTTTATTAATGTTTCAAATACAACTCATCCAATTCTAGGTGCAAACGATCGTTAAACAATATAAAACCCAACAAATGAGTTGGGGCCAAACCCACAGGGAGCGGTACGTGTTCAAATTCAGTTATGAATTATAAATGTGTTAATAGTTATAGGAATAGAAATTATCGAAAAAGAGATGAAACAAATCAAAAGGGGTTACACAAATGTCAGATGGGGTTTTTTTTTGCAATTATTAGCTGCAGTGCAATCACACAAGATTGAAATAACAATACATAGAGGAATACTCGGGATGTGATCAATTATAGGCAAATTTTGCTATATGGGTAATTAAAACTACTAGTAAATACCTAAATATCAGTGGGTAGGCTAGACTATAAGGGAGATATCTTTCTCTCGAAGAACTATCCCTAATCAGGTGATTTCTTTCGAACATCAACAAGCATAGCAATTAAGAACAGCTCACACCTTAATTCATCTACTCTCTTGATCTAGATGGGCAGGATTGGTTTTAGGATTCACTCTCTCGAGTTGAACCCATATCAACCCAATACGTACAAACCATTAATCAAAAGCCTTGGTTCCAAAACCTCGAGAGAGAGAGAGCAAGCCAAGAACACAAAATTAGAACTGCATTTGCATTTATAATTCATAAATTAAACTTCATCTAATGATTAAATCCACTTAAATATAGCATTTAAACTAGTAATTACAATACCCATAAACTAATTCAACCCATAATCACATGATCACACCCCAAGAATTGGGGTTTTTTAGCCAAACATCATAAAAAGGTAAAAACGGTTACCAAATCGATTAGCCATCAACTGTGTAAGAGTATTCAAGCCTCTACAATGTTCCAAATTAAAGAAAATTAGTACCCACTTGAAATATCTCTGAATTAAGTCTCAAAGAGCCTTCAACTCTACAAGGAAACTCCCAAAACTCAAAAGAAAACTATTATAAATGGTAGCAAGCCCCTAAATTAACAGTTCAAAATCCAATTTATAGTTGCCAAAAATTAGCCACGAAGGGCCATCAGGAGAGCTAAGTCGGGTTCGTCGAGTGGTTCGACGAACAATCATTTGCTCTCTTCTATCGTTGTTATGCATTGGATCTCAGCATCCTTAAGTTCTGTAACTTTAGGCGATCCATCTTGTTATCACAGAACTGATCGGCGATTCACTGACTGCCCCTTTCCTATTGCCGACTGGATTTCTTCCCTACTAGAACTTTAGGCGGACAAAAGAGCCACTCGGCGAGTCGCCAAGTGGTCTTGGCGATCACCAGGCTCGCCTTTCTCCACTTCTTCAGTTTGTTTTGTTCCTTTTTGCCTGTTAGTGTCCTTGCTTTTCTCCTTAATCCACATACCTGAAAATCAAGGCTTTAACATCAGTTTATTGCATAAATTAGGCAGTTGAGGATAATTAAACTATCAAAACAAAGCCCTAAATGATTCCAAATCTCAGACTCATCACCCGCTCTATCATTGGGAAAAATCAGACGATTAACATAATTTGGGTTACTCAGACTTCACCCACACTAGATCCAACAATATAATCAACACAACCCACAATTTGAATTAAGCAAAAACACGGGATTTCATAACTATGGGCCAACAAACACAATTCGGGATCTCATAGACACAAACCAACAATAATCATTCCAACTAATCACTAATATTACGCTAACAACACAAAAGGACAATGATCATGCATTCAAGGCTATGAAACTTCAATGACGGGGTTTAGAAAATTAACCACAAAAGTAGATAAAACAAAGCCAATTTAAGCAACAACGAGAAAAATCCACCCACAAGCAATTGATCCAACACGAAAATACACGAAGAATGGGTACGGTAATAGAACAATATGTGGTTGTGAAAGTGTAAAAGTCGAAAAGTATGAAATCAGGGATGCTTTTGAATTTAAAAACTATTTTGGCCTTCTGACCCTTAAATTTGCGCACCAGTCGACGACGCTCACTTATGTCGCCGACCCATTCGGCGATGTGTTGAATGGTTTGTTTGCCCGTCGAGTTTTACAGAACCACTAGCTAACTAGTTGGTCAAAATAGTGATCCAGATCGGGCTCACCGATCTATCGCTGACCTGGTACTTGGGCTCACCTAACTTCTCCTTTTCAAAAATTTTAATTTTTCAACCTGCACATTCAACATTCGTTATTCAAACAACAATAATAAAAGCTTAAAAACTTGGGTTGCCTCCCAAGAAGCACTTTATTTAACGTCGTGACACGACGTGGATACGCTTTCAAGGTTCATTCTTTGGGTTAACCAAGGTATCACTTGGTAGATCCCCTTTTGGCCTTGGGTTCAAATGAGATGAAATTTGGCCCATTTGTGTTTCCAATTGTTTAATGGATACCAAGTGAGAAGTAACTGTCTAGTTTAGAGTTGAGACGTCCTCTTTCATTTCTTTAAGCACCTTCTCCGACCTGTCAACTTTATTGAGAATGCGTGCAACCATATCTTTAGTGCAAAAAAATTTTGGGTCAGCCCTTTGCTCTTTTGGCTTTTGACGCTCATGGGGAAGGACATATCCCTATTTGTCACCATTTCTCTCCCTCCAGTTTGTACCACGGTCACACCACTCCCTATCACAATACTTCCAACCTTCATCACGCTCTCTATTCCAGCATTGGTTTCCACCTGGCCTTGGATAATTTTGGCAGATGCCTCTTCCCTAATTTGCTAGAAAGTGCACTTCTTCATTGTACAAAGCTTCAAAGTGTGCATCATAAGGATTTACTCCGCTAACTCCTATTGGGTTTACGACCTTAGAACCACTGCCCATGACATGTTTTGACAAAAGATCCATTTGGTTCATCATTTTAGTCATGTTTCATCCTGCTCTTGGTCCTTTTCTATTTGTTCCTTTGTCATCCTGAACGTCAACGGAGACACATGATCCTCCCTAGTATACCAAGCTCGGTTTATCTTCGTCATCCCATCAAGGAGAGTTGACGCTATCTCTAAAGGTTGCTGCATAATTCCTCCTTAGACAAGCTAATCAGCCACACCTTTGTTAACCAAGTCTAGACTCCGGTAGAAATATTGTAACAACACGTTGTTTGGAAGTCTGTGAGTCGGACATTGGAGTAACAACTTCTGAAAAACTCAGCCATGTTTTCATGGATTGGTTCACCATCCAAACATTTAAAGCCCTAAATATTATCTCTCAGTGTCATCATATTTGAATGAGGGAAATCTTATGTGGAATGCCTCGATAAGCTCTTCCCAATACGTAATTGAATCTCTCGGTAGATCAACTAACCACTTGGTTGCTTCCCCATAAAACAAAAGGGAAACAACCGAAGCCAGACTGACTCTTATGAGATGTTTTTGACTGAGAATGGACCGCACACGTCCACAAAGTTCCAGATATGGTCATGGGGATCCTCATGAGCTAGCCCTCCGAATAATCCTTTCATTTGCAATAGTTGCAATAGTTGCAACATCATTCTAGTCATGTTGAATTCAACATTTCCCACGACCGGAGGTAAACAAATAGCACATACACCACCCAATTGAGCCTCATTGACATCATTCAAATTGTCAATGTCATCTTGGTGTCCAAGTTGGCTACCGTTGCTTCCATTTACACTCATCTCGTCCCCTGTTCACAAACAACCAACAACAAACACAAAATAAAGTAAGTCGATTCAACTACAAATAAGATTAGATCACAATTATATTTCCCTCAAAGAATTCTAAACACCACACCCCGGCAGAGGTGCTATTTTTTATAATGCTCAACTACACTGCATCCAATTCTAAGTGTAGGCAATTGCAATCTAATATAAACCCAACGAAGAGTTGGGGTCGATCCCATAGGGAGTGATACAGTAGAGAATTTAATTTTCGAAGTGAAAGGCATGTTCTAATCGGTTGTAGGAATAGAAGTTATCGAAACCATTAAAGTAAATCAAAGGGGTTGACATCTAGTGTCAATGAGGGGATTAGGTATGTCAATTAACACCTACTAAAACAAAGGAGTAATCAAGAAAAATGGGATACTTGGGGATGTGATCGATTAATTACCAATTTCTCTATGTGGGTGATTACTAATTACCAAAAGTCGTTGAATCTTAGTGGGTAGGCTAGGCTTTATGTGTAACAGCCATCTCTCGATCAACTATCCCGAATCAAGTGAGTTCTCCCAAACCTCAACAAGCATCATACTATAAACAACCCAAAACCTCAATTTACCTACTCTCTCGAGCTAGATAGGTAGGACCGAATTAAG
Organism: Solanum bukasovii; assembly: GCA_029582585.1. Lineage (NCBI taxonomy): Eukaryota > Viridiplantae > Streptophyta > Magnoliopsida > Solanales > Solanaceae > Solanum > Solanum bukasovii. The sequence continues at coordinate 55,994 of JAJOOI010005134.1, forward strand.
ACTCCGTCTCTTGAGTTGAATCCACAACAACCCAATCACTACAATTATCGATTGATAACCTTAATTATGAAACCTCTTTCTCAAGCATGCATAGAATTCTAGACTAGAACTTCATTTGCAACTACAATTCATGACTTAAAACTCAATTATAAATTACTACTAAAAAATAGTGAATACCGACCTACAAATACCGACTTTTGGAGGTCGGTATTCCTTGAAATACCGATCAAATACCGACTTCCCAGCTTAGGTCGGAATAAGCTTGGTCGTTATTTGATACCGACCTCTGGAGGTCGATATTTACTGATCTCTCGAGGTCAGTTTTAATTTTAAGTCAGAAAATTCATTATTTTATTTTCCGACTTCCTAAAGTCACTTTTATATATTTGTTTATTTTTTTATTATTATTTTGGTCTTCTGGATGTCAGAATATTTATTTCTCATATTATGAAATACTGACATCCGGAGGTCGGTATTTGTTAATAATTAACTTTTAATATTTTCGACCTCTGGAAGTCGGTATATTTTAATTTTAATTTTTAAATTCTGACCTCTGGAGGTCGATATTGTTTATTTCTTATTTTGTTTATTTTTTATATTCCGACCTCTAGAGGTTGGTATTTTTTATTTTTTATTTTATTTATTTTTGAGATTCTAACCTCTAGAGGTTGGTATTTTTATTTTTTATTTTTGAGATTCTGACCTCCAGAAGTCGGTATTTTTATTTTTTATTTTTGAGATTCTGACCTCCGGAGGTCGGTATTTTTATTTTTTGTTTTTAAGATTCTGACCTCCGGTGGTCGATTTTCTGCTACAAAATTGGTAGCAAATTGTTGTAATTTTAGTTGCCCACCTGCATATTTATACCAAAACAACCCAAAGAACTACCATCATAATATTTTCAACATATACATTAAATTACTTTAAAATAAACTTCATCCAACTTCAAAATAAACTTAATCCAACTTCAAAATAAACTAAAACACGATCAAACAATTCCAAAAATATAGAAGTCTAAAATGTCAAATAGATATAACTAATCCTCATCACCCTCACTCTCCTTATCAGAACTCTCATCACCCTCCTGATCAGATCGATCACTGTTGGCCGGACATGGAGGAATAATTATTCCTGATTCAAAAAGAAAAGTTAGTTGGGCATGAAGCGTTGCATACCTCTTGTTCTCTACCTCTTTTGATGCCGCAATCTCCTCTTCTCTCTTTCTTCTCTCTTCTTCTCTCTGTCAGCTGCAGCAAGCTCGACATTAAGATAAGATATCGTACTCTCCATTGCAGATATTGTCTCTCTATCCCCACCATCGAAGCTTGAGGATGATGAACCACAATATCAAGACTTCTTCTTCTGATACACTTTTTCTGTTAAACCAGAGACTGAAAAGAATTTAAGTATTGTTCTATTATTCGTCAAGATATTCTAAGGTCATTGGTGCAAATCAATATTTTTTGGAGGAGTTTTTTGTATTGCTTATGTGTGTTTCTTGATTTTTTGGCCAATTTGAGGCATTTACGTTATATTCGGCCATTTTTGGGCAGTTACGAAAAGAAGTAAAGATTTATTCTGTTATGGGTCACGATATTCTAAGGTCATTGGTGCAAGTTGAATTTTTTTTGAGGCATTTTTTATATTGTATATGTGTGTTTCTTGATTTTTTGGCCATTTTAGGGCATTTACGTAATATTCGGTAATTTTCGGGCAGTTACGAAAAGAAATAAAGTTTTGTTCTGTTATTCATCACGATGTTCTTACGTTATTTGTGTAAGTCAAAAAAATTGGGGCTTTTTATGTATTTTTATGTGTGTTTCGTGATTTTTCGGCCATTTTGGGTAGTTACGTGATATTTGGCCATTTTCGGGCAATTACGAAAAGAATTAAAGTTTTGTTCTGTTATTCGTCACCATATTCTAAGGTAATTGGTGCAAGTTGAAATTTTTTTGAGCCGGTTTTTGTATTGTTTATGTGTATTTCTTGATTTTTCGACTATTTTGGCGCATTTAAGTAATATTTGGCCATTTTTGAGTAGTTACAAAAAGAAGTAATGTTTTGTTATATTATTCATCACGATATTCTAAGGTCATTGGTGCAAGTCAAAACAAATTGAGGTGTTTTTGTATTGTTTATGTGTGTTTCTTGATTTTCTGGCCATTTTGGGACATTTACGTAATATTCGGCCATTTTCGGGGAGTTACGAAAAGAAGTAACGTTTTCATTCTGTTATTCGTCACGATATTCTAAGGTCATTGGTGCAAGTCGATATTTTTTTGGAGCGTTTTTTGTAATGTTTATGTGTGTTTCTTGATTTTTTGGCTATTTTGGGGAATTTACGTAATATTCGTCCATTTTCAAGCAGTTACAAAGAGAGGTAAAGTTTTGATATGTTATTCGCCACGATATTTTAATGTCATTGGTGTAAGTTGAAATTTGTTTGAGGCATTTTTTTTATATTTTAGTGTTTTTCCTGATTTTTCGCCCATTTTGGGGCATTTACGTAATATTTGGCCATTTTCGAGCAATTACCAAAAGAAGAAAGTTTTGTTTTGTTATTCGTCACGATATTCGAAGGTCATCGGTGCAAGTCGAAAGTTTTTTGAGGCATTTTTTGTATTGTTTATGTGTGTTTCTTGATTTTTCATCCATTTTGGGGCTTTTACGTAATATTAATCATTTTCGGGCAGTTACGATAAGAAGTAAAGTTTTGTTCTGTTATTCGTCACCATATTCTAAGGTCATAGGTGCAAGTCAAAAAACAATTGAGGCGTTTTTTGTATTGTTTATGTGTGTTTCTTGATTTTTTGGCCATTTTGGAGTATTTACGTAATACTCGGCCATTTTCGGGCAATTACGAAAAGAAGTAATGTTTTGTTCGGTTATTCATCAAGATATTCTAAGGTCATTGGTGCAAGTCAAACAAAAATTGAGGCATTTTCATTATTGTTGGTGTGTGTTTATTGATTTTTTGGCAATTTTGGAATTTTAAGTAACGTTCGGCCATTTTCAGGAAGTTACAAAAAGAAGTGAAGTTTTGTGATGTTATTCATCACGATATTCTAAGCTCATTGGTGCAAGTTGAAATTTTTTTGAGGCGTTTTCTGTATTGTATATATGTTTCTTAATTCTTGGCTATTTGGACATTTACGTAATATTCGGCCATTTTCGGGCATTAACTAAAAGAAGTAAAGTTTTGTTCTGTTATTCGTCAAGATATTCTAAGGTCACTGGTGCAAGTAGAATTTTTTTTGAGGCATTTTTTATATTGTTTATGTGTGTTTCTTGATTTTTTGGCCATTGTGGGGCATTTACGTAATATTCGGCCATTTTTGGGTAGTTACGAAAAGAAGTAAAGTTTTGTTTTGTTATTTTTCATGATATTCTAAGGTCATTGGTGCAAGTCGAATTTTTTTTGTGCTATTTTTTGTATTTTTTATGTGTATTTCTTAATTTTATGGTCATTTTGGAAAATTTACGTAATATACAACCATTTTCAGGCAGTTACAAAAAGTAGTAAAGTTTTGTTCTGTTAATCGTCACGATATTCTAAGGTCATTGGTGCAAGTCGAAATTTTTTTGAGACGCTTTTTGAATTGTTTATGTGTGTGTTTCTTGATTTTTTGGTAATTTTGGGGAATTTACGTAATATTCAGCCATTTTCAGACAGTTACGAAAAGAAGTAAAGCTTTGTTTAGCTATTCTTCACGATATTTCAAAGTCATTGGTGCAAGTCGAAATTATTTTGATGCGTTTTTGTATTGTTTATGTGTGTTTCTTGATATTTCGGCCATTTTGGAAAATTTACGTATTATTTGGCCATTTTCGGGCATTTACAAAAAGAAGTAAAAAAAAACTTATTCTATTCGTCATGATAATATAAGGTCATTGGTACAAGTCAAAAAAATTTGAGCCGTTGTTTATGTGTGTTTCTAGATTTTTCGGCTATTTTGGGGGAATTTACGTAATATTCGGCCATTTTCAAGCATTATGAAAAGAAATAAAGTTTTGTTCTGTTATTCATCAGGATAGTTTAAGGTCATTGGTGCAAGTCAAAAAAAATTTGAGGTATTTTTTGTATTGTTTCTGTGTGTTTCTTGATTTTTCGGTCATTTTGGGGCATTTACATAATATTTGGCCATTTTCGGGAAATTACAAAAAGAAGTAAAGTTTTGTTTTGTTCTGTTATTCGTCACAATATTCTAAGGTCATTGGTGCAAGTCAAAAAAATTTTGAGGTGTTTTTTGTATTGTTCATGTGTGTTTCTTGACGGGTCATAGAGTTATCCGTGAAGTGCCCGACATTTCAGTCCTACTTCGAGTAGGACTCTTTTTAAAACACTTATTTGAATTAACTAGGTAATTTTTTATGTTTTATCTTATCTTACCTTGAACAACGAACAAGTTTTCCATTATTCTCGTTTGTGATTTTTGATTTTGAACATTGAATTAAATTCGAAGTTTGGATATCTGGTTCTTGAATTATCGAAGTGGCTTGTTGATTTACTTATTCTCGTAAGTATTTTCTAAACATGTTTTCGTTTGATATTTCTGAATGTTTATGTGAAATCATGAGTGGTTAAATACCACAACTGTGGTTGTGGGATCCATGATGTAAAACCAAAGTGTAATTCCGTAAAACAAGTAAAAGGCGATTTATGTTTGCAAATTATAACCTAGCTTTCATTATTCTGATGAGTGCACGCATTGGAATGAGCCTGTATCTATTTTTTGTTCGAGAGAAAAATAATAGTTAGGAAAAAACTAAGTTAACAAGAAGAAATTGAGTCAAAGAAAAGAGTTGTAAGTATTGATTTAACTCACAATGTTCATCACTGTAGTGTTATTGCTACTAGATTTGTGGTACAGAAGAAAGAGGATCCGGGTGCATTCACCATACCGTGCACCATCGAATCGATCGAATTCGCAAAGGCCTTGTATGACTTAGAGGCCAATATAAACTTGATGCCACTGGCCATCTACAAACAACTGGGGTTAGGAGCTCCAAAACCCACAGCCATGAGATTGATGATGGCAGATAGGTCAGTGAAGCGACTTGTGGGCATCCTATGTGATCTGCTCGTAAAGGTGGACACCTCCGGTAGACTTCATGATCCTGGATTGAGAAGTAGATTTTGAGGTTCCCATTATTTTGGGAAGACCATTTCTGGCCACGGGACGAGCATTCGTAGATGTTTAGCGAGGAGAACTGAAATTTAGACTCAACAAAGAAGAGGTAAAGTTTAATATTTGCAGTTCCATGAAGCAGCCACATGACATGAATGTGGTGTCTGCAATAGAGGTTTTTGATGAAGAAGAAATGGGAGCAACCATTGAAGAGAGGATGACTGTTGAAACCTTGGTTGCAATGCTGATGAATTTCGAAGCTGATTTCTAGTCTGACTATGTAGAAACCATGAATGCTTTGCAGGGTATGGGAGCACACTTTTATGCTCCAAATAAATTGGACCTTGATTTGAAAAAGAGGCCAAGTCCTCCAGCAAAACCATCCATTGAGGAGCCACCTGTGCTGGAACTGAAACAGTTACCCAGTCACATGAGGTATGTATTTATGGTAGCTAACAAAACTTTACCTATGATTTTGGCTGCAGATTTGAATGATAAACAGGTTCAAGCTGTGATCAAAGTGTTGATAAGGTACAAAAGCGCCATTGGGTGGACCATTGCTGACATCATCGGGATACCTCCAGGTATATGCACCCATAAAATTCAACTTGAGGATGACTGCAGCCCAAGCATTGAACATCAGCGGAGGCAAAACCCACCAATGAAAGAGGTGGTCAAAAAGGATATCATCAAGTGGTTAGATGTTGGGGTATTGTACCCCATTTCTAATAGTCATTGGGTCTGTCCAGTGCAATGTGTGCCCAAAAAGGGTGGTATGACGGTTGTTGCAAACGCCAAGAATGAGTTGGTCCCGCAGAGGCCAGTCACTAGATGGCGAGTGTGCATGCATTACTGGAAGCTGAACAAGTGGACTTTGAGGGATCACTTCCTGATGCCTTTCATGGACTAGATGCTTGACAGGTTGGCTGGAAAAGGGTGGTACTTCTTTTCAGATAGATACTCTGGCTACAACCAGTTATCGATTGCTCCTGAGAATCAGGAAAAGACTACCTTTACATGTCCTTATGGAACCTTTGCGTTTAAATGTATGCCATTTGGACTATGTAATGCACCAGCAACTTTCAAGAGGTGTATGATGTCTAACTTCTCAGACATAGTGGAGGACACTCTGGAAGTCTCTATGGATGACTTTTTAGTGGTAGGTGATACCTTTAATGATTGTTTTCTTAATCTTAACAGGGCCCTACAGATATGCAAGGAGGCTAACCTAGTGCTAAACTGGGAGAAGTGCCATTTCATGGTCAAGGAAGCCATAGTCCTTGGGCATAAGGTATCACGAAAGCGGATAGAGGTCGACAAGGCCAAAATTGAGGTGATTGAAAAGTTGCCTCCACCTATTTGTATGAAGGGTGTTCGGAGTTTCTTAGGACATGCTAGATTTTATAGGCGTTTCATCAAGGACTTCTCCAAAATTGCACACCCCATGTGCAATCTTTTGGAGAAGGAGGTGAAATTCATTTTTTATGAGGCATGTCTTAGAGCCTTTGAATGCCGAAGGAGAAGTTGATTTCTGCCCCCGTGATCATTGGCCCAGATTGGATTGAGCCACTTGAGGTAATATGTGATGCTATTGGTACTGCATTAGGAGTTGTGTTGGGGCAGAAGCGCAACAAGATGTTCCATCCAATTTACTATGCTAGTAAGTCACTAAATGGAGCATAGTGAAATTACACAGTCACTGAACAGGAACTACTGGTGGTGGTGTATGCTTTCGAGAAATTCAAAGCTTACTTGTTGGGTAGTCCATACGAATTATGCAGCTCTGAGATACCTCATGGCAAAGAAAGATGTCAAGCCAAGGTTAATCAAATAGGTTTACTTCTTCAGGAATTTGATTTTGAAGTTAAGGATAGGAGAGGTTGTGAGAACCAGCTGGCTGATCATCTATCTAGGTTGGAGGCTGAAAAGAAAGAGAAATGTGAACTAGAAATCAATGATGCATTCCCGAACGAGCAGGTATTAGCCGCTACTCTTGATCTTATTCCTTGGTTTACTAATTTTGCTAACTTTCTTGTTAGTGATTTGATGATTGAGGGGCTGACATTTCAGCAAAGGAAGAGATTCATGCATGATGTGGGTAAGTATTTTTGGGATGAACCTTATCTATACAGGGTGTGTGCTGACAACATCATCAGGCGATGTATTCCTGAAGCTGAGATATTGCATATTCTAGAAGCCTACCACTCCTCTCCGATAGGTGGTCATCATGGAAGTACTCGGACAACCAAGAAGATACTTCAGTGTGGGTACTACTATCCTACAATTCTTCAGGATGCGATGGACCTAAGTAAGGAGTTGTGATGTATTCCAGCGACAATGAGCCATCTCTTGGCGCCATGAGTTACCCATGACACCTATTTTGGAGGTGGAGCTGTTTGATGTGTTAGGCGTCGATTTTATGGGCCCATTTGTGAGCTCATATGGGTAGAAGTACATATTGGTTACAGTGGACTATGTGTCCAAATGGGTTGAGGCAGTTGCTTTGCTTGAGAATGATGGCAAGAGTGTTGCTGGTTTTCTGAAGAAGAATATTTTCTCAAGGTTTGGCACACCCAGAGCTATCATCAATGATGGTGGTTCCCATTTCTGCAACAAGGTATTCAGTGCGCTTCTGACCAAATATGGGGTTAAACAGCACAAGGTTTCAACACTTTATCACCCGCAGACCAGTGTCCAAGTAGAGGTGTCCAATAGGGAAATAAAGGCAATCTTGGCAAAAATAGTAAATGCCAACAGGACAGATTGGGCACGAAAGTTAGTTGATGCTCTATGGGCATATCGAACAGCTTTCAAGACGCGTATTGGTATGTCTCCATATCAGTTGGTGTTTGGAAAGAAATGTCATTTGTCGGTTGAGCTTGAGCAGAAAGCATTCTGAGCTCTAAAGAAGTTGAATCTCAATTGGAGCAAAACAGCAAACCTGAGACTGGATCATATTAATGAGATGGATGAGTTTCGTTTGAAAGCTTATAAGAGGTCTGCACTGTACATGGAGAGGATGAACTTGTACCATAATAAGCATATTGAAAAGAGAACATTCACTCCTAGTGACTTGGTGTTACTTTTCAACTCCAGACTTCGTCTGTTTCCGGCAAAATTGAGATCCAAATGGTCTAGACCTTTTAAGGTTACTCAGGTATTCCAGTCGGGTGAGATTGAGCTTGAAAATGACAAGGTTGAGAGGTTCAAAGCCAATAGTCAGCGAATCAAAGCATACTTGGGTGTTCCAGAAGATATGAAGATTGTAGAGGAGTGTAAACTTGATGAAGTCTGAGTAATCAAGTAACATGCGTCACGCCGTGATGGTAAATTGTGCACTGCTTAGGAGGCAACCCAAGATGTAATTGTATTAGGTATTTTCCCTTTTCCCTTATTTTTCTTTGATTTTTTAGAGTCACTATGTGTTGATGTATGTAGGAGAGACTGGGTTAAAAATTACAGGAATTGGTGCAGACTTCTCTTCACGAGCACAACCACGGACCGTGGTGCCCTTCACGGTCCGTCAATCTCATTACCAACCTAAGGGAGCAACTGGAAATTGTCATAAAAAGGTTCACGGTCCGTCGTCCATGATCCAGAATGACTGCGATCCGACCCGACCCGCGCATAAGGAGAAGTTGAAATTAAAGCGTATATAAGTCTTCCAAAGCATCAAGGGTCAATTTATTTTATCTTCCTCTAATCTATGACGGTTATTAATGGTATAAACAAAGGTTTTTCAATTTTAAACTCCCAAAATTCATCTGAAAATTGAAACCCTAGTTCTATTTTGCTAAGGAATTCAAGTTCAAGTGCATCTTCTTCTTTCTGCGTGAAAGTGTCCTCTAATTCCAAGTAAGTTCTGTTATCACTTGTTATAAGTTTGATCTTATCTAAACACAAGTTAGAATTACTTTGATTTAGTGAAATTTAGCATGATCATGTGATGAACAAGATTTGTTGATGAGAACTGTTTGTAGGTTTTGTCTAAATTGGGTATATTCTCATTGGGGTGTTGAGCAACCTACCATTCTAGCTGTTGGAATGAATGGAGGTTGACTCTGTGTTTATTATGGTCTTGTGTTGGTGTTTATGTGTTGAGTTGTGCATCAACTAGTCTGTGAAAAATGAGGACCTAAATCTGAAATTTGACTGTTATGATCTTTAGATGACATCTTAGATACTTACATGTTGAACATTGCTAGTATGATAAATAAGTTGGTGAACCAAGAAACTGGAGAATGCAGTCCTGTGTCATGTGTGTATGAGTGTTGTTCGAAGTCTAACACTAGAAGCAGAAACTAGAACTTGCCCGAGTAGTCTTGTTTAAATCTGAGAATAACCGGATAGAAAAGGATCAGTAGGCCAGTTTTGTTAAGCCAGTAAAAAAACCAAAAATAAAGTAACCAAATAAAACGTTGATCACTACCCAATTTGAGCCTAAAAATCTTTTTTTTGTTCTTACCCAGTAAATATCATATCCTTTGGTCTCCGAAGAAACGATGTCACAACTTATGCCAAAAGCCTAAGTTGAGGGTGATTGCAATTCGAGTAGAAAGAAGAGGTGAAAAAGAAGGGTCAACCAGTGAGCTGATTAAAATAATAATAATAATAATAAAGAAGTATGAAGAAAGGAAAAGAAAAAAAAAGAAAAAGAAAATAATGGCTATTGGGATGTGCCGATATGAAGTAAAAGAGAGAATCGCTCAGAAATGAGTTGTGTGAAAATGAAACTTTGGAAAACCAAGGGACTAGTCACACACGAACCCAAATATCCATTCCCTAGCCTGAACCTATGTTACAAGACGATAAAGTCCTACAGTGATCCTATTTTGGGTGTTTGAAGAATAGAGTGTAGAAAGCAAGGGCAAGCCTATGGTAGTTTGTTGATTAGTGTTAGAAGTTATTTTGAGAGTGCGAGCGTAGTACTTAGTCCTAATTATCATGAGTGAGGGACTTCTTTGGTGTGAGGACACAGGGGATTGCATTTGAGAGTAGATTGTGTTAGCTGAGAATTCACAAACATAAGCATGATCGACTGTGAGTAATGAGATGTCATAGATTGATCCTTGCATGTTAGATCCATGGTTTTGGATACAAATTGTGTTTGAGATGGCTGATGCGTGGTAGGAAAAGTGTTTGAATGATTTGAGGGCTGAAAATATTGTTTTCTCATCACTTAAGGACAAGTAATGGTTCTAAGTTGAGGGTGTTGATGTGCCGCGAAATCTTGGCACATTTGATTCTTGACAACTAAGAATTGATACTAGAATCGAGTGTATTTATGTGGATATAATGCGTTTAGTAGTGTTTGTACAGGTGAAACATGTGGACGTGAAAGAGGAAAGAAAAGAAGGTTGTTGTTAATCAAATGCTAAGTGAAGACCACAGAGCCCATTACGTGTCATGGTTAACTAAATGAGCCGTCATGAAGCCCATGAAGAGGAAGCAGTACACTAGAAGTTGATGCAACTAATGACAAAATTCTCTAAGTGAAGACCACGAAAGTTATGACGGGTCGTAGTCCTTGTCACAGATCGTGGTGTTGTCAGTGGAGATAAGTCAGTAAGAAGACTTCAAGGAGCCATATTATAGGTTGGCCAAGTAAAGATCACGGACGCCCAATGGACCGTGGTCATCATGACAGGGCGTGGTGATGATCGTGATGCATTTCCAGTGGGTACACCTCGAGAAGCTGAAAAGAGAATTGGCCAAGTTAAGACCACGGGTACCTAGATGGACTGTGGTCATTGTCACGAGCCATGGTGATGTCCGTGACAAGAATCTATTGTGCAAGTTTTGAAGAGTCTATTTTGGGTGAGTCCAAGTGAAGACCACGAAGTGCTTCATGGACCGTGAAACCCTTGGCGGGTCGTAGAGTTGTCCGTGAAGTGCCCGACATTTCAGTCCTACTTCGAATAGGACTCTTTTTAAAACACTTATTTGAATTAACTAGGTCATTTTTAATGTTTTATCTTATCTTACCTTGAACGACGAACAAGTTTTTCATTATTCTCAGTTTGTGATTTTCGATTTTGAACATTGAATTAAGTTTGAAGTTTGGATATCCGATTCTTGAATTATCGAAGTGGCTTGTTGATTTGCTTATTCTCGTAAGTATTTTCTAAACATGTTTTCATTTGATATTTCGGAATGTTTATGTGAAATCATGAGTAGCTAAATACCACAATTGTGGTTGTGGGATCCATGACGTAAAACCAAAGTGTAATTCCGTAAAACGAATAAAAGGAGATTTATGTTTGCAAATTATAACCTAGCTTTCATTATTCGTTTATTTTGATGAGTGCACGCATTGGAATGAGCCTGTATCTATTTTTTGTTCGAGAGAAAAATAATAGTTAGGAAAAAACTAAGTTAACAAGAAGAAATTGAGTCAAAGTTTGAGTTCGAGAGAAAAGAACTTTAACACCATTGTGAACGAGGGTAAAATTAGTAACACCCTAGGACCGAGAGGACTTGAGGGAACATTATCTGAATAAACTGAGAAGTATCTGATATATCTATCTCGTCTACATTTTGTAGAAATAAATTCCCTGAACTTAACTACGGAAGAACATTAGGTGTAACGTTATGGTGAACAAAATCTTGGTTTCTTTTAATCAACGAAACAACTTGTGAACTTAAAGCTCTGTTAATTGTTAATCTAGAATTTGGTTACAAGTCTTAGTTACTAGAACATAACAACTACGCCCATTTTTACTTTCCATAATTGTTTCTTTAGGAAATAATAACGACATTTGAGTAAACGCGACAGTGAAATCATTTCTGTAAAAAAATTCTCTGTGGGTCGACCTCAACTCATGTGGAGTTTTATAAATTGACTTTGATTGTTTATATCTCTTAATTGAGGTGTAAGTTTAAACGTATCAGTTACAATATCTCCCCCTTGGGAACATTCATACTCGAATGAGATACTCTTAATAGGCTAAGGGTGTAACATGTAACTTTCATCTCAAACACCCAACAAGCAATGCAAACACAACATGCTAACTTATAAACTAAAGAGTACTAAAAAGAGAATTAGTACCTTAATTTGGAACTTCTCTGGACTCAAAGAGATGTGGATATCTCTTCGTCATATCCTCATCAGCTTCCCAAGTAGCTTCCTCAACAAATTGGTTCCTCCAAAGGACTTTGACTAATGCTACTTCCTTAGTCCTCCACTTGCGAACTTGGCGATCTAGAATCTGGACCGGAATCTGTTCAAAAGATAAGTTATCCTTGATCCCAATATCTTCAGTCGGTATGATCAATGAAGGATCGCCAATGCACTTCATTAACATGGAGATGTGAAATACCGAATAAACTTCGGCTAACTCTTGTGGTAGCTCCAACTCATAAGCTACATTACCAACCCTCTTGGATATTCTCTAAGGGCCAATATATCGGGGACTAAGCTTCCCCTTCTTGTCAAATCTCATAACACCTTTCAAGGGAGAAACTTTCAAGTATACCCAATCATCTACTTCAAACTCTAACTCCCTTCTCCTAACATCGGTGTAGGATTTCTGATGACTCTGCACCATTTTTAACCTCTCTTGAATCACTTTCACCTTCTCCATAGCTTGATGAACTAAATCTGGTCCAATCAACCCTGCTTCAACAACTTCAAACCATCCAATAGGAGATCTGCATTTTCTCCCATAAAGAGCTTCATAAGGAGCCATTTGGATGCTAGAGTGGTAACTATTGTTGTAAGCAAATTCAATAAGAGGTAGGTGATTATCCCAATTACCTTTGAAATCAATCACACAAGCCCTCGACATATCCTCTAAGGTCTGAATAGTGCGCTCTGTTTGCTCGTCTGTCTGAGGATGAAAAGCAGTACTTAAGTTCACCTTTGAACCCAAGCCTTTTTGGAATGACTTTCAAAACTGTGCAGTAAATTGCACACCTCTCTCTGAAATAATGGAGACTGGAACCCCATGAAGTCTTACCACCTCTGGAAGATACAACTTAGCATAAACTTCTGCTGAATGGGTAGTCTTTACCGGTAAAAAGTGGGTTTATTTTGTCATTCTATCGACAATCACCCAAATAGAATCATGTTGCCTGCGAGACCTTGGTAAACCTGTGATGAAATCCTTATTAATCATCTCCCACTTCCATTCCGGAAGTTCTATACTCTGAGCCATACCCCCTAGCCTTTGGTCCTCTACTTCAATTTGTTGGCAATTCGGACACTTAGCAACAAACTTTGCAATGCCCTTCTTCATTCTACTCCACCAATAAACTACTCTCAAATCGCGATACATCTTTGTGGAACCCGGATGGATGGAATATCTGGAGCTATGAGCTTCCTCCATGATCCACTCTTAGAGTACATCCACCCTTGGTACACACAATCTACCTTGATACCTCAATACGCCATCTCCCCCTTGTTCAAAAGTCATTACTTTTTGCTTATGAACATTTGCCTTCAATTCAAGCAAAATTGGGTCTTGATCCTGCTTCTCTTTTACTTCTGACACTAACGATGATTCAGCCCCATTCATCACACTACTCCTTCTTATTTGGAATCCATTAGTCGGACTCCTAAGCGTTCAAGTGTGTGCACATCCTTTGCTAGTTCTTTCTTATCTTCCTCAAAGTGGGTTGTTCTACCCATGGACAACCTGCTCAAGGCATATTAGCAACAACATTAGCCTTACCTGGGTGGTAAAGAATACTCATGTCATTACTTAACCAAAATTCAAAATTAACATTACTTAACCTAATTTTCCAAATTTTCATTCTTTCCAAAAATGGCTATTTCTAAGTCTAGTTCTTTCTAGTTACGGGGTGTTATATTTACGTAATATTCATCCATTTATGGGCAGTTACGAAAGAAGAAAGGTTTTGTTCAGTTATTCCTCACGATATACTAAGATCATTGGTGCAATTCAAACTTTTTTGAGGCATTTTTTTTATTGTTTATGTGTGTTTCTTAATTTTTCGGTCATTTTGGGGAATTTACGTAATATTCGGCCATTTTCGGGCAGCTACGAAAAGAGTAAGATTTTGTTTTGTTATTTGTCACGAAATTCTAAGGTCATTGGTGCAAGTCCAAACTACTTTGAGGTACTCTTTTGTATTGTTTATGTGTGTTTCTTGATTTTTCGGCCATTTACGTAAATTTCAGCCATTTTCGGATAGTTACGAAAAGAAGTAAAGTTTTGTTCTATTGTTCGTCACAATATTCTAAGGTCATTGGTGTAGGTTGAAATTTTTTTGAGGCGTTTTTTGTATTGTTTAGGTGTGTTTCTTGAATTTTCAGCCATTTTGGAGCATTTACGTAATATTCGGCCATTTTTAGGCAGTTACGAAAAGAAGTAAAGTTTTGTTCTATTATTCGTCAAGATATTCTAAGGTTATTGGTACAAGTCAAAACAAATTTAAGACGTTTATTGTTAAAAATATTGTGTGTTTCTTGATTTTTCGGTCATTTTGGGGAATTTACATAATATTTGGCCATTTTCGAGCAGTTACGAAAAGAAGTAAAATTTTGCTCTGCTATTCGTCACGAAATTCTAAGGTCATTGATGCAAGTAAACAAAAAATTAGGCATTTTTTGTACTGTTTATGTGTGTTTCTTGATTTTTCGGTCATCTTAGGGCATTTACATAATATTCGGACATTTTTGAGCAGTTACGAAAAGAAGTAAACTTTTGCTCTGTTATTCATTACAATATTCTAAGGTCATTGGTGCAAGTCAAAAAGTTTTTGACGCGTTTTTTGTATTGTTTATGTGTATTTCTTGATTTTTCGGTCATTTTGGGTCATTTACGCAATATTCGGCCATTTCCGGGAAAGTACGAAAAGAAGTAAAGTTTTTTTTTTGTTATTCGTCACGATATTCTAAGGTCATTGGTGCAAGTCAAAAAAAAATTGAGGCGTTTTTTATTGTCTATGTGTGTTTCTTGATTTTTCATCATTTTGGAGCATTTACACAATATTCGACCATTTTTGGGCAGTTACGAAAAGAAGTAAAGTTTTGTTCTGTTATTCATCACGATATTCTTAGGTCATTGTTGCACGTCAAAAAAAAAATTAGGCGTTTTTTGTATTGTTTATTTGTGTTTTTTTATTTTTAGGCCATTTTGGGGCATTTACCTAATATTCAGCCATTTTCGGACAGTTACGAAAAGAAGTAAAGTTTTATTCTGTTATTCGTCACGATTTTCTAAGGACATTGGTGCAATTCAAAATGTTTTTGAGGTTTATTTTTTTATTGTATATGTATGTTTCTTTATTTTTCAGATATTTTGTAGCATTTACGTAATATTCGGCCATTTTTGGGTAGTCACGAAAAGAAGTAAAGTTCTGTTGTGTTATTCGTCACAATATTCTAAGATCATTGGTGTAAGTCGAAATTATTTTGAGGCGTTTTTTGTATTGTTTGTGTGTTTCTTGATTTTTCGGCCATTTTGGGGGAATTTACGTAATATTCGGCCATTTTCAGGCAGTTACGAAAAGAAGTAAAGTTTTGTTCTGTTATTCGTTATGATATTCTAAGGTCATTGATGCAAGTCTAAATTTTTTTGAGGAGTTTTTTGTATTGTTAATGTGTGTTTCTTGATTTTTCTGCTATTTTGGGGCATCAATGTAATATTTAGCCATTTTTGGGCAGTTACGAAAAGAAGTAAGGTTTTGTTCTGTTTTTCGACACGATATTATAAGGTCATTGGTGCAAGTCAAAAAAAAATTGAGGCGTTTTTTGTATTGATTGTGTGTGTTTCTTGATTTTTCAGCCATTTTGGGGGAATTTACGTAATATTCAATCATTTTCGGACAATTACAAATAAAAGTAAAGTTTTGTTCTATTATTCTGCACGATATTCAAAGGTCATTGGCGCAAGTCAAATTTTTTTGAGGCGTTCCATAAATTATGTATGTGTGTTTCTTGATTTTTTGGCCATTTTAGGGGAATTTACGTAATATTCGGTCATTTTCGAGCAATTAGGAAAAGAAATAAAGTTTTGTTCCTTTATTAGTCTCGTTATTCTAAGGTCAATGGTGCAAGTCAAAAAAAAATGAAGCTTTTTTGTATTGTTTATGTGTGTTTCTTGATTTTTCAGTCATTTTGTGGCATTTATGTAATATTCGGCTTTTTTCGGGCTGTTACGAAAAGAAATAAAATTTTGTTCTGTTATTCGTCACGATATTCGAGGGTCATTAGTGCAAGTCGAAATTTTTTTGAGGCTTTTTTTGTATTGTTTATGTGTGTTTCATGATTTTTCAGCCATTTTGGGGCATTTACGTAATATTCGGCCATTTTCGGGCAGTTACGTAAAGAAGTAACGTTTTGTTCTGTTATTCGTCACGATATTCTAATGTCATTGGTGCAAGTTAAAAAAAAAAGAGGTATTTTTTGTATTGTTATGTGTCTTTATTTATTTTTCGGCCATTTTGGAGCATTTACGTAATATTCGGCCATTTTCGGTCAGTTACGAAAAGAACTAAAGTTTTGTTCTGTTATTCATCATGATATTCTAAGTCATTGGTGCAAGTTGAAATTTTTTAGCCATTTTTTGTTTTGTTTATGTGTGTTTTTCTATTTTTCGGCCATTATGGGGCATTTACATAATATTCGGCCATTTTCGGGCAGTTATGAAAACAAGTAAAAATATTTTCTGTTATTCGTCACGATATTCTTAGGTCATTGGTTCAAGTAAAAAAAAAAATTAAGGCATTTTTTGTACTCTTTATTTGTGTTTCTTGAATTTTTGGCTATTTTAGGCATTTACGTAATATTCGATCATTTTTGGGAAGTTACAAACAGAAGTAAAGTTTTGTTTTGTTTATGCGTGTTTCTTATTTGTTTTTGGCTATTTTAGGGCATTTACATAATATTCGGCCATTTTCAGGTAGTTACAAAGAGAAGTAAAGTTTTGTTTAGTTATTCGTCACGATATTCTAAGGTAATTGGTGCAAGTTGAAAAAAATTTGAGGCATTTTTTGTATTGTTTTATGTGTGTTTCTTGATTTTTCAGCCATTTTGGGGAATTTACATAATATTCGGCCATTTTCGGGAAGTTACAAAACGAAGTAAAGTTTTGTTCTGTTATTCGTCACGATATTCTAAGGTTATTGGTGCATGTCGAATTTTAATTGAAGAGTTTTTTGTATTGTTTATGCGTGTTTCTTGATTTTTTTGTCATTTTGTGTATTTACGTAATATTCGGCCATATTTGGGCAATAACGAAAAGAACTAACGTTTTGTTATGTTATTCGTCACGATATTCTAAGGTCATTCATGAAAGTCAAAAATTTGAGGCGTTTTTTGTATTGGTCAAGTCTGTTTCTTGTTTTTTCGGCCATTTTGGGGCATTTACGTAATATTCGGCCATTTTTGAGAAGTTACGAAAAGAAGTAAGGTTTTGTTCTTTTATTCGTCACGATACTCTAAGGTCATTGGTCCAAGTCGAAATTTTTTTGAGACGTTTTGTGTATTGTTTATGTGTGTTTCTTAATTTTCGGCCATTTTGGGGAATTTACGTAATATTCGGCCATCTTCGGCAGTTACGAAAAGAAGTAAAGTTTTGCTCTGTTATTCGTCACAATATTCTAAGGTCATTGGTGCAAGTCGAAATTTTTTTGAGGCATTTTTGGTGTTGTTTATCTGTTTTTCTTGATTTTTTATTATATTTGGGTATTTACGTAATATTCATCCATTTTTAGGTAGTTACAACAAGAAGTAAAGTTTATTTCTGTTATTCGTCACAATATTCTAAGGTCATTGGTGGAAGTTGAAAATTTTTTTAGACTCTTTTTGTATTGGTTATGTGTGTTTCTTGATTTTTTGGCCATTTTGGGGGCATTTACGTAATATTCGGTCATTTTCGGATAGTTATGAAAAGAAGTGAAGTTTTGTTATATTATTCGTCACGATATTCTAAGGTCATTGGTGCAAGGCAATATTTTTATGAGGCGTTTTTTGTATTGTTTATGTGTGTTTTTTTATTTTTCGAACATTTTGAGGAATTTACGTAATATTTGATCATTTTCAGGCAGTTACGAAAAGAAGTAAAGTTTTATTTTGTTATTCTTCACGATATTCTAAGGTTATTGGTGCAAGTAGAAAAAATTTTGAGGCATTTTTGTACTGTTTGTTTGTTTCTTGATTTTTTGGCCATTATTGGGAATTTATGTAATATTCGGCCATTTTCAGACAGTTTGGAAAAGAAGTAAAGTTTTGTTCTGTTATTCGCCACGATATTCTAAGGTCATTGTTGTATGTCGAAATTTTTTTGAAGCATTTTTAGATTGTTTATATGTGTTCCTTTTTTTCTGGCCATTTTGGGGCATTTACATAATATTCGGCCATTTTTTGGTAACTACGAAAAGAAGTAAAGTTTTGTTATATTATTCGTCACGATATTCTAAGGTCATTGATGTAAGTCAAAATTTTATTTGAAGCGTTTTTTGTATTGTTTGTGTGTTTTTTTATTTTCGGTCATTTTGGGGGATTTACGTCATATTCGATCATTTTCGAGCAGTTTGGAAAAGAAGTAAAGTTTTGTTCTATTATTCTTCATGATATTCTAAGGTCATTGGCGTAAGGTGAAATTTTTTTTGAGGCATTTTTTGTAATTCTTATGTCTGTTTCTTGATTTTTCGGCCATTTTGGGACATTTACATAATATTCGGCCATTTTTGGGCAGTTACAAAAATAAGAAAAGTTTTGTCCTATTATTCGTCATGATATTCTAGGGCAATTGGTGCAAGTTGAAATTTTTAGAAGGAGTTTTTTGTATTCTTTATGTGTGTTTCTTGTTATTTTGACCATTTTGGGCATTTACGTAATATTCGGTCATTTTCACGTATTATGTTATTCGTCACGATATGCTAAGGTCATTGGTGCAAGTTAAAAAAAATTGATGCATTTTTTGTATTGTTTATGCGTATTTGTTAATTTTGGGCCATTTTGGGCATTGGGGCAGCTACGAAAAGAAGTAGAGCTTTTTTCTTTTATTCGTCACGATATTCTAAGGTCATCGGTGCAAGTCAAAAAAATTTAGAGGCTCTTTTTGTATTGTTTATGTGTGTTTTTTGATTTGTCGACCATTTTGGGGCATTTACGTAATATTCGTCCATTTTCGGGCAATTACGAAAAGAAATAAATTTTGTCTTTTATTCGTCACGATATTCTAAGGTCATTGGTGCAAGTCGAAATTTTTTTGTGCCATTTTTGGTATTGTTTATGTGTGTTTCTTAATTTTCGGCCATTTTGGGCATATACGTAATATTCAACCAATTTGAGGCAGTTACGAAAAGAAGTAAAGTTTGGTTCTGTTATTCGTCACAATATTTTAAGTTCATCGGTGCAAGTATAGAAAATTTGAGGCGATTTTTCCACCATTTTGGGCATTTCGTAATATTCAACCATTTTCAAACAGCTACGAAAAGAAGTAAAGGTTTGTTCTGTTAATCGTCACAATATTCAAAGGTCATTAATGCAAGTCAAAAAAAATTTGAGGCATTTTTTGTATTGTTTGTGTGTTCCTTGATTTTTCGACCATTTTGGGGAATTTACGTAATATTCGAACATTTTCGGCAAGTAACAAAAACAAGTAAAGTTTTGGTCCGTTATTCATCAAGATATTCTAAGGTCATTGGTGAAAGTCAAAAAAAAATGAGGCACTTTTTGTATTGTTTATATGTGTTTCATGAATTTTGGGGAATTTACGTAATATTCGGCCATATTCGAGCAGTTACGAAAACAAGTAAAATTTTGTACTATTATTCGTCACGATATTCTAAGGTCACTAGTGCAAGTCAAAAAAATTACAGCATTTTTTGTATTGTTTATGTGTGTTTCTTGACTTTTCAACCATTTTGAAGCATTTACGTAATATTCGACCATTTTCGAGCACTTACGAAAAGAAGAAAAATTTTGATCTATTAATCGTCACGACATTCCAAGGTCAATGGTACAAGTCAAAAATTTTTTGAGGCATTTTTTGTATTGTTTATGTGTGTTTTAAATTTTTCCACCATTTTGAGGCATTTACGTAATATTCGACCATTTTCAAGCACCTACGAAAAGAAGTAAAGTTTTGTTCTGTTATTCGTCACGATATTCTAAGGTCATCGGTGCAAGTCGAAATATTTTTGAGGCATTTTTTGTATTGTCTATTTGTGTTTCTTGATTTTTCCAGCATTTTGGGGCATTTACGTAATATTCGGCTATTTTCGGGCAGTTACAAAAAGATGTAAATGTTTTGTTATGTTATTCGTCACGATATTCTAAGGTAATTGGTGTAAGTCAAAAAAAATTGAGACGTTTTTTGTATTGTTTATGTGTGTTCCTGGATTTTTCTACCATTTTGGGAATTTACGTAATATTCGGCCATTTTCAAGCAGTTACGAAAAGAAGTAAAGTTTTGTTCTGTTATTCGTCACCATATTCTAAGGTCATTGTTGATAGTCAAAAAATTTTGAGGCATTATTTGTATTCTTTATGTGTGTTACTTGATTTTTCGGCCATGTTTTGGTATTTACGTTATATTCGGCCATATTGGGCAGTTACGAAATGATGTAAAGTTTTGTTCTGGTATTCGTCACGATATTCTAATGTCATTAGTGCAAGTCGAAATTTTTATGAGGAGTTTTTTTGTATTGATTATGTGTGTTTCTTGATTTTTCAACCATTTTGAGGCATTTACGTAATATTCGGTCATTTTCGGGTAGTTATAAAGGGAAGTAAAGTTTTGTTCTGTTATTCGTCACGATATTCCAAGGTCATTGCTGCATGTCAAAAAACATTTGAGGCATTTTTTGTATTATTTATGTGTGTTTTTTAATTTTTTGACCATTTTGAGGCATTTATGTAATATTCGACCATTTTCAGGCACTTATGAAAAGAAGTAATGTTTTGTTCTGTTATTCGTCACGATATTCTAAGGTCATTGGTGCAAGTCGACAAACTTTTGAGGCATTGTTTATGTGTGTATCTTGATTTTTCCACCATTTTAGGGCATTTACGTAATATTCGGTCATTTTCGGGCAATTACGAAAAGAAGTAAAGTTTTGCTCTGTTATTCGTCACGATATACTAAGGTCATTGGTGCAAGTCAAAAAAAAATTGAGGCGTGTTTTGTATCATTTATGTGTGTTGCTTAATTTTTCTACCATTTTGGACATTTACGTAATATTCGGTCATTTTCGGGCAGTTACGAAAAGAAGTAAATTTTTGTTCTGTTATTCGTCACGATATTCGAAGGTCATTGGTGCATGTCAATAATTTTTTGAGGCATTTTTTGTATTGTTTATGTTTGTTTCTTGATTTTTCGGCTACTTTGAAGCATTTACGTAATATTCGGCCATTTGCAGGCAGTTATGAAAAGAAGTAAAGTTTTGTTCTATTATTCGTCACGATATTCTAATGTCATTGGTGCAAGAAGAAATTTTTTTTGAGGCGTCTTTTGTATTTTTTATGTGTGTTTTTTTAGTTTTCGATCGTTTTGGGCATTTACGTAATATTCAACCATTTTCGGGCAGTTACGAAAAGAACTAATGTGTTGTTCTGTTATTCTTCACGATATTCTAAGGTCATTGGTGCAAGTCGAAATTTTTTTGAGGCATTTTTTGTGTTATTTATGATTATTTATAGATTTTTTGGATATTTTTGGCATTTACGTAATATTCGGCCACTTTTGAATAGTTACAAAAAGAAGTAAAGTTTTGTTCTTTTATTTTTCACAATTTTCTAAGGTCATTGTTGCAAGTCAAAAAATTTATGAGGCATTTTTTATACTGTTTATGTGTGTTTCTTGATTTATCGACTATTTTGGGGAATTTACGTAATATTCGGTAATTTTCGTGCAGTTACGAAAAGAAGTAAAGTTTTGTTCTGTTATTTATCACGATATTCAAAGGTCATTGGTGCAAGTCAACAATTTTTTGAGGTGTTTTTTGTATTGTTTGTGTTTCTTAATTTTTCAGCAAGTTTGGGGTATTTACAAAATATTCGGCCATTTTCCGGTAATTACGAAAAGAAGTAAAGTTTTGTTCTGTTATTCGTCACGATATTCTAAGGTCATTGGTGCAAGTCAACAATTTTTTGAGGCGTTTTTTGTATTGTTTATGTGTGTTTCTTGATTTTTCGGCAAGTTTGGGGAATTTATGAAATATTCGGCCATTTTCGGGCAGTTACGAAAAGAAGTAAAGTTTTTTTTTGTTAGTCGTCACGATATTCTAAGGTCATTGGTCAAGTCGAAATTTGTTTAGGCGTTTTTTGTATTGTTGATGTGTGTTTCTTGAATTTTTGTCAATTTTGGAGGCATTTACGCAATATTCGGTAATTTTCGGGCAGTTACGAAAAGAAGTGAAGTTTTGTTTTGTTATTAGTCACAATATTCAAAGGTCATTGGTTCAAGTTCAAATCTTTTTGAGTCGTTTTTTGCATTGTTTATGTGTGTTGATTTTTCAACCATTTTTGGGAATTTACGTAATATTCGGCCATTTGTGGGCAGTTACAAAAAGATGTAAAGTTTTCTTCTTTTTTTCTTCACGATATTCTAAGGTTATTGGTGCAAGTCAAAAAAAAATTGACGTGTTTTTTTGTATTGTTTATGTGTGTTTCTTGATTTTTTGGCCAATTTGGGGAATTTACGTAATATTCGACCATTTTTGGACAGTTAAAAAAAGAATTAAAGTTTTGTTCTATTATTCGTCACGATATTCTAAGGTCATTGGTGCAAGTCGAAATTTTTTTGAGGCATTTTCTTATTGTTTATGTGTGTTTCTTGATTTTTCGGCCATTTTGGGGCATTTACGTAATATTCGGCCGTTTTGGGCAATTACGAAAAGAAGTAAAGTTTTGTTCTATTATTCATCACGATATTTTTAGGTCATTGGTCCAAGTCAAAAAAATTTTGAGGTGTTTTTTTGTTGATTGTGTATCTTGATTTTTTGGCTATTTTGGGGGATTTACGTTATATTCAACCATTTTCGGGCAGTTACGAAAAGAAGTAAAGTTTTATTTTGCTACACGTCACGATATTCTAAGTCATGGGTTCAATTCAAAAAAAAAATTGAGCATTTTTTGTATTGTTTATGTGTGCTTTATTTTTCTGTCATTTTGGGGAATTTACGTAATATTCGGCCATTTTCGAGAAGTTATGAAAAAATGTAAAGTTTAGTTATGTTATTTATCACGATATTCTTAGGTTATTGGTGCAAGTTGAAATATTTTTGAGGCTTTTTTTTTTTATTGTTTATGTGTGTTTCTTAATTTTTCGGCCATTTTGGACATTTACGTAATATTCGGTAATTTCTGGCAGTTACGAAAAGAAATAAAGTTTTGTTTTGTTATTCATCACGATATTCTAATGTCATTGGTGCAAGTCAAAAAAAATTTGAGGCGTTTTTTATTTTGCTTATGTGTGATTCTTTATTTTTCAGTCATTTTGGGTAATTTACGTAATATTTGGCCATTTTCGGGCAGTTACGAAAATAGGTAAAGTTTTGTTCTGTTATTCGTCACAATATTCTAAGGTCATTGGTGCAAGTCGAAATTTTTTTGAGACCTTTTTTTGTTTACTTGTGTTTCTTGATTTTTCGGCCATTTTGGGGAATCTACCTAATATTCAGCCATTTTTGGGTAGTTACGAAAAGAAATAAAGTTTTGATCTATTATTCGACACAATTTTCTAAAGTCATTGGTGCAAGTCGAAATTTTTTTTAGGCATTTTTTGTATTGTGTATGTATATTTCTTGATTTTTTGGCCTTTTTGCGGCATATACATAATATTTGACCATTTTCAGGAAGTTAAGAAAAGAAGTAAAGTTTTGTTCTGTTATTCATTATGATATTCTAAGGTCATTGGTGCTAGTCGAAATTTATTTGAGGCATTTTTTGTATTGTTTATGTGTGTTTCTTGTTTCTTTGGCCATTTTTGGATATTTACGTAATATTAGGCAATTTTAAGGGAGTTACAAGGAAGTAAAGTTTTGTTTTGTTATTCGTCACGATATTCTAAGGTCATTGGTTCAAGTCGAAATTTTTCGGATGTATTTTTTGTATTGTTTATGTGTGTTTCTTGATTTTTTGTCGATTTTGGGAAATTTATGTAATATTCAGCCGTTTTCGGGTAGTTACGAAATGAAGTAAAGTTTTGTTCTGTTATTCGCCGCGATGTTCTAAGGTAATTGGTGCAAGTAAAAAAAAATTGGAGGCGTTTTTTGTATTGATTGTGTGTTTCCTGTTTTTTCTACCTTTTTGAGGCATTTATGTAATATTCGACCATTTTCGGGCAGTTACGAGAAGAAGAAAAGTTTTGTTCTGTTATTCGTCACGATATTCTAAGGTCATTGTTACAAATTGAAATTTTTTTGAAGCCTTTTTTTATTGTTTATGCTTGTTTCTTGATTTTTTCGCTATTTTGGGGAATTTACGTAATATTTGGCTATTTTTGTGCAGTTACGAAAGACGCAAATGTTGATCTGTTATTCGTAATGATATTATAAGGTCATTGGTTCAAGTTGAAAATAATTTGAGGAGTTTTTTGTATTGTTTGTGTGTTTATTGATTTTTCGGTAATTTCTGGGCATTTAAGTAATATTCGGCCATTTTCGATCAGTTACGAAAAGAAGTAAAGTTTCGTTTTATTATTTGTCACGATATTCTAAGGTCATTGGTACAAGTCAAAATTTATTTGAGGCGTTTTTTGTATTGTTTATGTGTGTTTCTTGATTTTTCGTCCATTTTGGGCCATTTAAGTAATATTTGGCTATTTTCGAGCAGTAATGAAACGAAGTAAAGTTTTGTTCTATTATTCATCACGATATTCTAAGGTCATTGGTGCAAATCGAAATTTTTTGAGGCACTTTTTGAATTGTTTATGTATGTTTCTTGATGTTTCGGCCATTTGGGGGAATTTATGTAATAGTCGGCCATTTTCGGACAGTTACCAATAGTAGTAAAGTTTTGTTCAGTTATTCGTCACAATATTCAATAGTCATCGGTGCAAGTCCAAATTTTTTTGAGGCGTTTTTTGTATTGTTTGTGTGTTTCTTGATTTTTCGGTCATTTTGAGGATTTTCCGTAATATTCGTCCATTGTCGGACAGTTACGAAAAAAAGTAAAGTTATGTTCTATTATTCATCAGGATATTCTAAGGTCATTGGTGTAAGTTGACATTTTTTTGACGCGCTTTTTGCATTGTTTATATGTGTTTCTTGATTTTTGGGCCATTTTGGGCATTTACCTAATATTCGACCATTTTCGGGCAGTTACAAACAAAAGTAAAGTTTTTTTCTGTTATTCGTCATAATATTTTAAGGTCATTGGTGCAAGTCAAAAAAAAATCAAGGCGTTTTTTGTATTATTTATGTGTGTTTCTTGATTTTTTGACTATTTTGGGGCATTTACGTAATATTAGGCCATTTTCGGGCAGTAACGAAAAGAGGTAAAGTTTTGTTCTATTATTCGTCACGATATTCTTAGGTAATTGGTGCAAATATCACAAAAAAAATGAGACGTTTTTTGAATTGTTTATGTGTCTTTCTTGATTTTTCTATAATTTAGGGGAATTTACATAATATTCGGCCATTTTCAGGCAATTATGAAAAGAAGTAAAGTTTTGTTCTGTTATTCGTCATGATATTCTAAGGTCATTGGTGCAAGTCAAAAAAAATTTGAGGCATTCTTTGTATTGTTTATGTGTGTTTCTTGATTTTTCGGTAATTTACTTAATAGTAGGCCATTTTCGGGCAGGAACGAAAAGCCGTAAATTTTGTTCTATTTTTCGTCACGATATTCTAAGGTCATTGGTGTAAGTCGAAATTTTGTTTAGGAGTTTTTTGTATTGTTTATGTGTGTTTCTTGATTT
The DNA here is from genome assembly GCA_029582585.1 of Solanum bukasovii. NCBI lineage: Eukaryota > Viridiplantae > Streptophyta > Magnoliopsida > Solanales > Solanaceae > Solanum > Solanum bukasovii. Next base: position 81,960 of record JAJOOI010005134.1, read on the forward strand.
TTCAGCCATTTACGTAATATTAGGCCATTTTTGAGTAGTTACGAATCGAAGTAAAATTTTGTTTTGTTATTCATCACGATATTCTAAGGTCATTGGTGCAAGTCAAAAAAAAATTTGAGGCGTTTTACGTATTGTTTATGGGTGTTTCTTGATTTTTTGCACATTTTTGGGTATTTATGTAATATTTGGCCATTTTCGGGCATTTTCGAAAAGAAGTAACGTTTTGTTATGTTATTTGTCACTATATTCTAAGGTCATTGGTACAAGTAAAAAAAAATGTGGCATTGTTTGTATTGTTTATGTGTTTCTTGATTATTCAGCCATTTTGGGGGCATTGAGGTAATATTCGATCATTTTCGGGTAGTTACGAAAAGAAGAAAATTTTTTATCTGTTATTCGTCACGATATTTTAAGATCATTGGTGGAAGTCAAAAAAAATTTGAGGCGTTTTTTGTATTGTTTATATGTGTTTTTTGGTTTTTCGGCCATTTTGGGGCATTAGCGTAATATACGACCATTTTCGGACAGTTACGAAAAGAAGTAAAGTTTTGTTCTGTTATTCGTCACGATATTCTTTTGTCATTGGTGCAAGTAAAAAAAATTGATGCATTTTTTATATTGTTTATGTGTGTTTCTTTATTTTTTGGCCATTTTGGGGGATTTACGTAATATTTAGCCATTTTCGAACAGTTATGAAAAGAAGTAAAGTTTTGTTCTATTATTCGACACGATATTCTAAAGTCATTGGGGCAAGTCAAAAAAAATTTGAGGTGTTCTTCGTATTGTTTATGTGTGTTTCTTGTTTTTTCGGCCCTTTTAGGGCAGTTACGAAAAGAAGTAAAGTTTTGTTCTGTTATTCGTCATGATATTCTAAGGTCATTGGAGCAAGTCGAAACTTTTTTGAGGCGTTTTTTGTATTATTTATGTGTGTTTCTTGATTTTTCAGTCATTTACGTAATAGGCCATTTTCGGGCAGTTATGGAAAGAAGTAAAGGTTTGTTCTGTTATTCGTCACGATATTCTAAGGCCATTAATGCAAGTCGACATTTTTTGAGGCGTTTTTTGTATTGTTTATATGTGTTTCTTGATTTTTCATCCACTTTGGGCATTTACGTAATATTCGGCCATGTTCGGGCAATTACAAAAAGAAGTAAAATTTTGTACTTTTATCCGTCACGATATTTTAAGGTTATTGGTGCAAGTCAAAAAAAATTTAGTTTTTTGTATTGTTTATGGGTGTTTCTTGATTTTTCGACCATTTACGTAATATTCGGTCATTTTCGGACAGTTACAAAACAAAGTAAAGTTTTGTTCTGTTATTCGTCATGATAATCTAGGTCATTGGTGCAAGTCGGATTCTTTTTGAGGCGTTCTTTGTATTGTTTATGTGTGTTTCTTGTTTTTTTAGCAATTTCGAGCAGTCACGAAAAGAAGTAAAGTATTATTCGTCACGATATTCTAAGGTCATTGGTGCAAGTTGAAATTTTTTTGAGCCGTTTTTTATATTGTTGATGTGTTTTTCTTGGTTTTTCGGTCATTTATGTAATAATAGGCCATTTTCGAGGAGTTATGAAAATAAGTAAAGTTTTGTCATGTTATACGTCACGATATTCTAAGATCATTAGTGTAAGTCGAAATTTTTTTGAGGCGTTTTTTGTATTGTTTATATTTGTTTCTTGATTTTTTGGCTATTTTTGGTATTTACGTAATATTGGCCATTTTCGGATAACTATGAAAATAAATAAAGTTTAGTTCTGTTAGTCGTCACGATATTCTAAGGTCATTGGTGCAAGTCGAATTTTTTTTTATTGTTTATGTGTGTTTCTTGATTTTTTGGCCATTTTCGGGCAGTTATGAAACGAAGTAAATTTTGTTTTGTTATTTGTCATGATATTCTAAGGTCATTGGAGCAAGTCAAAAAAAAAATTGAGTTATTTTTTGTATTGTTTAAGTGTGTTTCTTGATTTTTCGATCATTTTGAGGCATTTACGTAATATTTGGCCATTTTCGGACAGTTACGAAAAGAACTAAAGTTTTGTTCAACTATTCGTCACGATATTATAGCGTAATTGATGCAAGTCGAAATTTTTTCACTACAAAAAACACGGGTTTTAGCAACATGCAAAACTGTGGCTAAATAGTAACGAAACCGTGGCTAACACGACTTCGCGACGGTCATTTAGCCACAGTTGGTGTGCCTATAACGGGCGTCACCAGGAAATTAGCCACGGTTTATTCGTCCGTGGTAACATTTTGTTAGCCACGGTTTGATGTGAAAGTAGCCACGGTTGATCATGGCGAAATATCACCACTGAAAATGTTCATAATATATATTTACCATGGTTGAACCGTGGCTAAATAGACCTTTTTAATTTAAAAAAAATTACAATTATTTCCCAGCAATACCCTGCAACCAATGCATTATTTTATAGGCATCCACTAATACACCGACCATGATACACAAATCCTATGCTCAAGATGGTCTTTTTTGTTAACTAGCCACATATCAATTCAACGAGAATCTAAGGTGCTTATTGAAGGAACTAACTATACATTGGCATCCATAAATATTTGAAGCACCAAGGCGTATGATATCTCTTTCAGGGTCTGTTTTCCTTCATTTGCCTTAAGCTTAACAATTCTCCTGAAAGATTTGAAAGCAACGATGCAACAAGTTAGACCTCACAACAGTGATAAACTCCAATCATACAACGCATGTTAGATTCTTTATTTATGCCAACAATTAGATAAACCAATTTAAAATAGATAGTTTTGTCCTAGGGAAACTCTTTATTAACTAAATATGATGTTTCATTTGTCATATCCAAGTGGACACATGGATTACAATGAACATGGGATTACACAGGTCAATCAAGGTTGAGGTGCCTCCTAATTGAAAAAATCAGATGCAGCAGGATGTAGACACACATTTACACAATTGAATAAATGCACATTAAAGGCATAAAATTTGTAGGCTATCATATACGATGAAAACATATGTCAAACGGACAAAGAAATATCAGCAAGAACCCAGCACATACTCAACAAATTCCATAGAGAAATCCAAGATCAACAGTTTGACAGATGTCAAGAGGTAGTATCAGATATACATTTAGAATAAAGGAGAAAAAAAAGATATGAGTAGGGATACATCTTTTATATATATATATATATATAAGATAGGCATACATCAATTTTTCTCAATTTGGAAGGTGAGGGCACTTTCTGTTCTCATCAGTTCCATCAAATGAGTGGAAGATATTGGTAAAACCATTCCGAAGGGCAGAAATTTCAGTTATATTTATTGTTATCAAAGGTTAAAGGCACCAAAAGAATAGTTGTCTTGTGAGATGCCAAACAATATGCAACACAATTAATAAGCATTGTACCTTGAAGAAATCATATACATGATACTTGAACACCAAATGGTATGATGAGTAACGATCTGTAACAAATTCATTTAGCTGAAACTAAGCTCCCAAGAACTGCAAACCAGCAAATAAAACAAATTAGGTTTATAGGAGTGCACACACAATCAGTTCATATGTTAGAGACATAACACAAATTTTCAAAACAAGAAAGATGAGAGAGTTACAAGTAAAAGAAAGTAAAAAAGGATTAAATCCACCAAATATTTAGTGAATAAGGAAAGCAACCTTGTAATCATATGTGTTTTAGATAAGCATGATTAGAGAACTATGCAAAAAAAATTGATAATGTATTTTTAGGAGATTTGTTGCAGGCATGAACCACAATTGCAATAACATTGCATTTCAAGGAAAAGTTTTATTTCAAATACCTTCAACCAACCTTGAGCTAAATGATGGCAACAAGTAGAAGGATGATCTAGTCATGAAACAGGAATAAAAGAAAAGAGAGAAAAATACTTTTAGAATAACTGTTGAATCGGCACTATAATATACTACTCCCTCTGTTTTCATTTTATGTAACTTAGTTTGATGGGTATAACATATCAAAAGTATCCTATGAATCTTGTGGTCTTGAAAATGTTATGTCATTCTTATAAGGTAGTGTAATTAGGGATTAAATAGGAACTTAGAATTAAAAAGACATTCTTTTTTAGACAAACTAAAAAGGAAAGTAAGCCACATAAATTGAAACAAAGGGAGTGTGTAATTTGAAATAATTGACACGACTCATTAGCCTAAAATGGTAGGTATATTTCAAGATTACTAGTGTTTGAATTAAAAAAGCAATCTCAAATTACCAGAAAGCTCTAGTGTGACCAATTCTAACAATTGACAACATCGATGGTACTCCGATAATGTTCTTAGAGATTATACATTTTCAAGGTGACTGCTAAAACAAAATATAATCATGAGGCAGAACACTAGAGCAATCAAGTGGTATACTCCTGAATTCATCTCATTGTTTTAACAAGTAGATTTGATCAAGAGGCTCAAATTTAAGCTTCAAAGTATCCAACAAGATGTTAAACGCTAAGAACTTGTTTTCATCTTCGTTTTCACAAACATGAGCTCACACTTCACAGACATACACAAACAAAAAAAAGCAATATAAGTCCATAGAGGCAAATCAAAATAACCATATCTAGCCTAGATTTCATAATTACTCAACTTGCTTATTGAGAAACAACATACTACGTGAAACAAAAGAAAAACAGAGAACCATAATCGAGGATGAAACATGGGAACAACATGACACTTAACACAATTGCAATTCAATAGTCGTACCAATTCAAGATATTGTTGTAAAATGGTCATGCTGTGGAAATACGGGGAAAATGCTTCTCACTCATCTCATGTTATATTGTTATAAGATATACACATTTTTTTATCCTTACGTATTCAAGTGTCACATTGATAATTTATACTATTGCATCGTAGGATACAACTAAGTTCAAATGAGGAAACAAACCTAAGCAGATATGTGCATTGCTTAAATGTGAGGATGCGATGGAGCTGAAGGGATGAAAACAACCTGCCAAGTCAACCAATAAAATGCTATATTGAAGATAAAATAAATTTTTAAGGAAAAAAAAATACTATCAGATAAGCAAGCTAATGTTTTATACGATTAAATCATTCTAGACATAAAACGGAAAGCAGTTAGGCCAATGAAAAAACACATATCTTAATGTATTTCAGAATTTTCTGAAGTGTTTCCCAAAAGACAATCATACATTTTACAACCAATACCAGTGGTGTCACCTACTCAATAGACCAAGAAATCTGAGGCTCTAAAACTCTTAATTATATTCAAAGTCTTCCTATACTTGGCAAGCTGATTTTCAATAAACATTGAACAATTAACGTTTATTTACCTTAGTGGAGCTTGAGAAACCAATCTCCTTTACGGTATTTTTAAAGAATCATAACAGAGCTTCAGAACTGGACCCAATTCATAACAGAGCAAAAGCTGAAAATTAACAATCAAGAAACCTAAATTATTAAAAATATTCAAAAAAAAATGTAGAAATTTGAACAATAAAACATCAAAAGTTAAAGAAATTTTAGGGATTACAAAACATTAATTTTCTTTTGTATTCATGCATTTGGCTTCCCAAAAAGTTTCTTTACCCGAGATTTTTCAAATTTTTGTACAACAAAAACGCTCAAAGAAACCATTGAATATTGAACAAAATATTGAATTGAAACTCTTGGATAGCAAAGATTTGATACATGAAAAAAGTGAATTTATCATTTTCACTACTATCTGAAGCAAGGCTACAATTTTCCGCTACTGTTCGAACCATTCAAAAAAATTTGGAGTGAAGCAGCGATTTTGGGTGAAGCAACAATTAGTGTGATTTTGGATGAAGCTAATTTTGGGTGAAGAATTTTTTTGGGTAAAACAAATTTGTGTGATTTTGGATGAAGTAGATTTGGGTGATTCTCGATGAAAAAGAGTTTTGAATGAAAGGTGAGACAATTAAATGAAAGGTGTCAATTAAGTTTTGCTTCGATTTTTGGTGACACTTTGATCAAGAAAGAGTCAAATCAATTTTAAAATGTAATTAAGTAAATTTGGGACCAAATTAACATTTTCAAAACTTTCTAATTTTTTATAAAATACAAAAAAAAACTTCATTTTTTAGCTTTTAAAATTCTATCCAAACCATTTTTAAAAAAAAGTAAAAGAAAATAGACTTTTTTGTTCTTCACCCAACGTTCTCTTTTCTCTTCTTCTTCTTCCTTAGAAAATCTAAAAATCCGACTATCAAAATAAATATTCTCCCTCATTATGTTATCTTCCTCCTCATCTCTGACCGTGACTCTCTTCTCTTTCTGAACTGAAGATTGTGTTCGACTTAAAATGGCTAAGTCATATTTTTTGAAAGATTTTTCAATTTTCGAACAATACTAAGTTTTTTTCTTGGGTCAATGAACTATAAATTGTTCTATAGATGTGAAAACTGAATAATGGTGTAATGCTAGCTATTATTTATTGTTTTTTGAAAGAAAATCAACAAACCCAAAAAAAGCCCCAATTTTGAGGAAATGTATATATATTGTTAACATTCAGTGAAAATTCATTTTTTGTTATTTTTTTATGACCATTTTGTTCATATGATTTTAGAAATATAGTCTTGTTCAGTTGTCCAACATATATTTCATTTGTTGAAAGATGTGTCGTATGTTGCTACATTTTAGTGAGATATTGGTAGTATTCCAACAGAGTTGTCATATGTTAGAACATATCACCTATGTGTTAGGGCAACAAAATGGTCATCTGTAGTAACAGAAGATTAATTTGTGGCACATGAAGATTCATATGTGGTCACATAAGATTCATTCGTGGCAACAGAAGGTACACATGTGGCAACATAATATCCATCTGTGTCAACATAAGTATAAATTGCTACCCATTATTATTTTATAATCAATTGTAAACTCTCAACCTTTTTTTATTTACCTTGTAGATGAAATGATACAAGAAGCTTCATCCATGACAACAACTTAATCTTTTATTGGTGTTGCTTCCTCTTCTAACATCAAATGCTCTTTTTGTCTATGCGAAGAATGTGAGCAGCAACATGATTATTTTATTAGTCATGGTAAAGAACTGACTGATATTTTTAAGGAAATAACTTATAATATTGATGTCCATGCATCCAAGAAGATTTCACAGCCTTTGAAGTGTAAGAGGTTGAAAAAATCTATTTTCCAATCACTATCTATAATTAGTGGAAAAAGAAAATCAATGACTACTGCTCCAGTATCACACTCAAACCCAAAAGGCAAGGAGAAGGAGAAGGAGAAGGAGGAGGAGGAGGAGGAGGAGAAGGAGAAGGAGAAAGAGAAGGAGGAGGAGGAGAAGGAGAAGGAGCAAGAGAAGAAGAAGGAGAAGGAGAAAGTGAAAAAGAAAGCAAAAGAGAAAGAGAAAAAGAAAGAGAAAAAAGTCGAAGTCGTCAGTTGTGATATGAATCAACAATATCCATTTGAAGGTTTTAACATTGACGGCGAGGGTCCAGCTGAACAAATGTCATCCTTCTCGCAATGGATAAACGAGGGTCTTTACAAGCATCATGCAAAAAAGTAAAGTCATTCAACTATTATTAGTATTTCTTTTTGTTGTTCACTAAATATTTATTTATAATGATTACACAATTGCAGAAGAGACAAGGACGATCACTACTTAGCCAATTGCTCGGATCTTGAGTTCAAACAACTTGATTTTGTTGTTGCATTTCCAAAGAAGAAGGACTGGTTCTACATAATGTTTCAACCCAATAAGTGTTGGACTGATGAGGTAAATCCATGCCCACTTTTATCTTTTGATTAAGACATGAATACATACAAATAAATTGATACAGAAATACACTTGTTGATGCATCTGTGCAGTATGTGGATGTCATTTTATATTATTTGCGAAAGAAGTCGAAGCAACAGAGTCATTCTAAGTATTGATATACCACTACTAATTGTTTTTGCAAAACATATATTGACAATGCCAGTGTTGTTCCTGAATATGAGAATAAAATCGTTGGCAATATCAAAGGGTTTGGTATACCTGCTAGATTGCCTTGGCACCTCACAAATGAGGTTTATGTCCCTGTAAATTGTAATGGGAAGTTTCATTGGGTATTGGCAGTTGTTGTATTGAAGGAACGACACAGAAAGGTGTATGCTTCGATGTCCTCATCTAGGACTACCAGAAAATTGTGCGCCGAGATTCAAAAGTTGTCTACATTGTTGCCAAAGTACCTTGAATCCAGCGGATTTTATGAGCAAAAAGACCAAACCAACTGGTCAGTTCTTGAATCTTACCGGAGCAAGAAAAAATCTCACCCATTCGAAGTCATACATGTTACTGGTATTGCCCAACAAGAAAGCAATAGTCTGTAAGTAGTATCACATTATTTTTTTAGTCTTACCACTATCAAAATGTGATGTTAATATTAGGTTTATTATATTTTCTAATTGATGATATACCATGCAGTGATTGTGGAGTTTTTGTAGCTGCATACGCCGAGTTTTTGAGTGATGGACTACAAATACCATCTGATGAAATTATTTCTCAATCCCTTCGCTTGAGATATGCTTCACTCCTATGGAATTATGGGATTTTAAAGGCTTGGAGTGGCTATGTTAGTAACAATGAAGACCCATAGAGGCCTAGACCTAAAAAAGCAAAGCTCGATGAAAATGTTGTGGTTACCACCATTGATTAGATTGATGATTATGTATACCATTGTGAATTACCTTTTTGTTGATAAATTGTATAAAACAATTGGTGAAGTGTTCATTTTTGCTGATAATATTAATATTAATGATTATTATTTTTTATTATTTTGTTGGAACAAATGTCAATTATGATGGAAAGGAAGAAATGTGGTGTCTGTGGCAACATATATAGCCTATGTTGTAAAAAACACCACAAAATTATCTGCATGTGCCCCAACAGAAAGGATACATGTGGCTACATATGTCACAGAAAGAAGATATGTGGTAACATATGTCACAGAAAGGAAATATGTGGCAACATTATATTGTCATAAATTGTTCATTTTTGCTGATATTATTAATATTAATGATTATTATTATTATTATTATTATTATTATTATTTTGTTGGGACAAATGTCAATTATGATGGAAAGGAAGAAATGTGGTGTCTGTGGCAACATATATAACCTCTGTTGTAAAAAATACCACATATTATCTGCATGTGCCCCAACAGAAAGGGTATATGTGGCAACATATGTCACACTTTGAATTGTCAAAATTCAACAAAAAAAAAAAAAAGGTTTAAAACAATCGTCTCTTCATTTTCCCTCTCTCCTCTCCTCTATAAAAGGTCGTTTCATATTCCAAATTTAATTTATTTTTACTAATTTCCATTTTCTTTTCTCTTCTTTCCTTTCTCTCGTTCCATTCTTCCTTCACAGTTCAAGGTTGTTGTTGCGATATTTTCTAAATCAGTGGTAATTTGTTGCAATCCTCTTCTACAACAAGGCGTCGTTGCCCTCATCATTGATATCTTCTCAGGTAAAATTTAGGCTTAAGTCATCGACCGCCCTTTAAAGTTGTCCGCATAATTCACTTAGACACCTCAACTTAGACTTGTACCTATTGAACACCTAAATTGTTCAAAACATGTACCTATTAAACACAAAATGCTGATATGGCAAAAAATGTGTTTTGCACTTCTCTGAAGCGCGTGAAAAGATTCAAAATATTGTCTTTTTTGATTATTTTTTTAATATTTTTTCTTCTTTTATTGACACTTGGCATTATAATTAACTTAAAAAAACATTTTTCTTCTTTCATTTACACTTTTTTCAAAAAATAAAAGCACCCCACCCCCTACCAGTCATCTTCTTTATAATTTAATTTGCAAAACTTTCTCCATTTTAGCTCCAACATTATTTTTTTTCTTTTTTTATATATAAAAAAGGAATATTATTTCTTCCAAATATGAAGATAAATGAAAATCAACTATGAAGAAATCATACGGTTCACATTTGAAAGAAAGACTTTCTTTTGTATGATTTATTTCAAATCTCATAAAAATAATGGAACAAATATGAAGAAGAAGAAGACACAAGATAAATGATTTTTACGTATTAAAAAAGTTAGCCGATATTTGTTTATCACAATTTTCGAACAAATATTTTTACTCAAATTTATCAAAAATGATATTCGAAAATTTGAATAACCTCCAAAAAAATTTTCTTTCTTCTTCACTCTTATTATGAATATATATATATATATATATATATTTTAAGTTAATCTTCAAGTTATTTGAAAAGAAATTAGGTTTTATGATTTGAGAAAGAATGTGTTTTAGGAAGAAGATGAAGATGAAAGGGGGTTGGGTAGGGGTGGGGTTGGGTAAAATAGGTTGACATTTTCAAAAAAAAATCTTTTTCTTTTTAAAAAAATTAGATATAAAATGTGTTTGAAATAATTTTAAACAAAATTATTATTTTTTATAATTTTCGGGGCCCAGTGCCACATGTTACTTTTTAATTAGCCGTTTTGCCATGTCACCGCAAGTGTATCACACACTCTTCATATTTTTTGCTGATTATCAAAAAATGCCTAATAGGAATAATTTTTGAATAGGTAAAAGTGTTCAATAGGTACTAGTCTTAGTTGAGGTGTCTAAATAAATTATGCGGACAACTTTAAGGGGCCGCCGATGACTTAAGCCTAAAATTTAATTAGAGTTTTGAGAAATACTTACTGGTATTAAATCAAGACGTTTTTAGTGGTTTTATCACTTATTTGTTTGTAGGATTGTTGGGTAGTTATTCCTTTAGAAATATTATCTGATTTCAAAAAAAAAAAATTGTAATTCGTTTGTTAGGGTTTTTTGGTTTGTTGGTTGGTTCATGTGTGGTATTGAATCGTATGTGTTGTTTGTGTTGTTGTGTATTATGTTGTGTGTTGTCTTGTTGTGTTGTGTTGTTGTATTTGGTTGTTGTTATTTTTGTTAAGAAATATTTGATTTTTGTGGTTGCAGATACAAATATAATGCCTCCTGAAAAAATAAAAATTGTATTAGCAAATGAAACAACTGACACAAAGATCCAGAAGAAGCCTAGGACTAAAACTTGTAGGAAGAAGAATGAAAATTCGACTACCACTCTTTTAGAAGAACTTGCATCTGAAGCAGTTTCTTCTTCTCAAGTATAAGCAGAATTTTCTCAAAAAAAAAATGATGAAAGAGAAAAAGAAAAAAATGAAGTAGATGATGATGGAGAAAGAGCAGAAGAAGTTGAGGAAGAAGAGGGAAATAAAAAAGAAGTTGAGAAAGATAAAGGAAAACAAAAAGAAGTTGAGGAAGAAGAAGGAAAAATAAAGAAGTAGTTGAGGAAGAAGAAGAAAAAATAAATGAAGTTTGATGAAGACAAAGGAAAACAAAAAAAGTTGAGGAATAAGAACAAGAAAAAATTGAAATTGAGGATGATGGGATCAAAACTATCAATGCACACACTTTTCCTGTGCATTTGCAACCTATTGCTACTAGTGATACCATTATGAGGTCAGCCATGGGAAAACCTTTCGACACCTTCTGGATCACCCTCAAGCAGACTGGTTTAGAAGATTTTTTTTAGGAATAGTTGTTTTGATCATTTTCTTGATTTGCCAGAGAATAATAATGCACGTTTTCAAATGACCATGTTCTATAAACTTTTGAAAATAAGGTTCATTTTTTAGAATCCTGAAAAAAAGGATAAGGTTTTGATTAATTATTGTGGCATGCCACTCTTCTTTGGCAGAAGAGAGTTTGCCATAGTTTCAGGGTTAAAATGTCGTCCTCCTTCTGAGCCAGTCCCTGAATTCATAGTAAAATAAAACCATGGAGATGAAAGAAAGGAGGAAAAGAAGAAACAAGACAGTCAACTGAGGAGCAGGACTTGGTGTCCCTTGTTGGCACAAGCTTCAAAAATCCCGATTTAATATATTTGTTGAATGATGAGGATACATCAAGGAAGCACAAGGAGTCATTGTGCTTACTTTGGTTTGTACATAATGTACTTTTGGCCAAAGATCTCAACAACAACATATCCCTTAAATGGGTGAATTTATCTCAGGATATTGAGGTTTTCAACAACTATCCTTGGGGTCATGAGAGCTTTGAATTAACTGTCAAATACTTGTTGAAATCTTTAGGACCAAAGACCAATAACTTATTTGGCTTTCCATGGGCTTTCATGGTAAACATAAATGTTCTTAATCTTTTTATATTATATTAAATAATTCAACATTTGATTTGTGACATGTTTTCCTTTTTTATAGGCTTGGGCATTTGAAGTCATTCCTTATTTGACCCATCAGGTAAATGTAGAAGAAGAGATCTCATCTCCAAGGATATTGAGATGGTTGAGATCAAAAACAAAAACTACCAAAAATATTCCAGATCTTTATAACCCTTCTCATGATACAGTAAGTTATTATTTTATTACACCCATATATGTTGCAACATATCACTAATTTGTAGCAACATATGATCTAAATGTTGCTACAGATGATCCATCTGTTGCAACATGTGACATAAATGTTGCTACAGACGACTCATATGTTGCTACAGATGACTCATATGTTGCTACATGTGATCCATCTGATGCAATATATGACACAAATGTTGCTACAGATGCCCATATGTGTCAACATATCACCCATATGTAGCAACATATTACACATCTGTGGCAACATCTGACCCAAATATTTCTACGGATGACTCATTTTTATAATATTAGGTTGTGCATCCATGGCTTGTCCCAACAGAAAAGGAATTGCAAATGCCATATCTAATTGCTCTAGGGTTGGTGGAAACCTTATTTGATCCTGTTGTGAATAGAGTTAAAATGGAATTGGCTGGAGCAAGAACCATCAAAAGAGACAGAGTTGTTAATGAATTAGTTGTTTTTGTTGGGGTTGATGGTTGTGGTATTGATGAAGGTGCTGGTGCTGGACAAGACCAAGGGGCTACCTCTTGTAGAAGATGCTCTGGCTTTCTCTGTGAGAAGTGCAAGAAACAAGATGAAGATTCTATCATGTATCTTCAAACATTGAGTTGGCTGTCAATGAATATAATAACAAAAAGGGGGTCAAGGTCATTCCATCAAAGAATGTTCGGCATCCAATACTCCACAGGCCAAGAGGAGGAAAAAATCATTTATCAAGGCAATACAAAATTTGAAGAAGAAGATCTTTAGAGAATTGCCAATGGCCGTATGAGAGGAAGTGAGAGGAAGTGCTGGAGTTCAAGCATGTGAATGTTTATAAGCGTGCGACTATAGCTTAAAAGAACAAACTGGTGGACCTGACGAGAGCAAAGGATTTGTGTGCACAATACGACATGCATTTTTTTAGAGGAGAAAATTTCAAAACCATGAAAAGCATGGACATTTGGTGGGAAGACTAGGTAATTTTTCTCTACTAGTACCTTCAATTTATAATGTTCGTTTATTTTATCTTTTCAATGATTACTCTTCGTTAATCTTTAATATTATTTTTTATTTCAGTATATTGATGAAATCATTAGCCTCATGCGGGAGAGGTATGTGAGATACCCTGAGTACTATGATTCCACAGATAGAATCCTGGATCTCAACTTCTATTCCAACTTCAAACTATGATATGACAAAATGAGCGAGGAGGTAACAACAGTTGGTGGCAGAAGCTTTACGCAATTAATTAATGAGTTTGAATGGGATGAAGATATGATTAACTATGTCAGGGGCACTAGACCATATCCTGGAGGCATGTATTGAATTGGTGCAAAAAGACTTTTGGCAATCATGAACATGAACAAAACTCATTTTGTGACTCTTGAGATCCTCTTGCACGAGGGTCGCATGAATGTTTATGACTGCCTGATGATGGGTATGAAACATGCCAAGTTTTTGACATTCATACAACTTGTCTTCGAGTTGCTGCCAAGATTATTGAAGCAAAGTGGAATAATGAAGCATTTTCCAGATAAGTTCCTCAATGAACCATGGGAATTTAAAGGTCGATTGGAGAAAATTAAATGAAAGGACCTAAGTTGTATTCTTCTTATATAATATAATCCAAATCTAATGAATGTGAAAAGTTGCAACTTCTGAAGACGAAGAGGCACTTCTGACTTTTCAAATGCAAGTACTTAATTTTTTTGAAAAAAGGGTAAAATATGAAGAGTTGTAATTAATGAAGGATGTTGTTGTATTAGACCGCAATTCAATTGAATTAGCCCCAAAAAAGCACATTTTAGGATATACACATGTTGCTACCAATGACATATCTGTTGCAATTTAAACTGTTAAATACAACATTTTATACCACAGAACGTGCATATGTTGCCACATATGACATTTCAAGGATGGTCAAAATGAGAACACTACGAAAGAAAACAAATATTTTTAGATTAAACATTTTATAAAGAACAAATTCAAAAATCAATACAAAACACAAAAAGGCAACCTTTTTCACCATGAATTTGGTTTGCAAGTTATGTACATATGTTGCCACAGATGACAATTTAATTAATACCACACAGTGGTATAAGGCAGAAATTTAGCTACATAATCTAGTTCTAAATCACAACGAATATCATATTCATTGTCGCTTCCCATGGGCCAACCATTTCTGCGACCGATTCGCTCAAATTGATGAACAGTGCAACAAATGGGTCTTCCTCCCAACAAATTAGGTTCTGGCACCCATGTTCCACCTAAAATATTTCGCAAATGATGTCGACATCTTCTGACTTTTAGTGGCTCCATTTTTTTCATGTTGACAATGAACATTAAACCTTCTCTCATGGATTCACCGCCATTGAAGATTGAGATTATAGCAAGCACATAGGATGCACCAATGTGGTCACCGTCTACTGCTTGATTAATCATTTCCAATGCAGTTGGATCACTACGGTTGAAAAAATCAAACTACATAAGAAATAACACATTTAAAAGGCAAAATACATTGATAAAAACGTGAATACATACGAAAAACATAAAAAATTATCACGCCTTTTCTGTATAAAGTTTCTAAATTCCCCGATGCTCTACACATTTCCAAGAAAGAAATGGCTTCTTGAACTATCGACCATCTACGATAAGGAAAGTTGACCAATGTTACCTTTTGATATACAGAAGGCTCATTAGCGACTTGATTGAGGACCCTGGAACTGAGAAATCAAATCAAATGGTTAGGAAATCAAATTAAAGAGCGAAAATTGATTAATACATACATACCTTAATTTAACCCTCAT
Organism: Solanum bukasovii; assembly: GCA_029582585.1. Classification (NCBI taxonomy): domain Eukaryota; kingdom Viridiplantae; phylum Streptophyta; class Magnoliopsida; order Solanales; family Solanaceae; genus Solanum; species Solanum bukasovii. The sequence continues at coordinate 97,150 of JAJOOI010005134.1, forward strand.
TAAATATTTGAGGGAGTAGGAAGCAATCCTTTCAACGATATCAATTAGCAGTTCCCTCAGAAGGGATTCAATGTAGTTTTTTTACTCCTAATCATTTTCTTCTTCCTTTCCATCTTGGAGAAAATTAAATGAAAGGACCTTCTGTTGTGGTGTTCTTATATAATGCCAGGAAATGTGTGAAAAGTTGCAACTTCTTCTGAAGACGAACAGAAGAGAAGAGACACAACTTTTGACTTTTCAAATGAAAGTACTTATTTTTTGAAAAAGGAGTAAAATATGAAGAGTTGTAATTAATTTTTTTCTTGAAAGTTGTTCCAATGACAGTAATGATTGATCGATGGTTCACACACCTTACACGTAATTATTTATTAGAAATATGTGGAACATATGTGTTTTCTGTGGTATTTGTAACACATAATTGACATATGTTGGAGCATATGCAATATTATGTTGTAAGATCTAACACATAATTAATATATGTTGGAACAGATGCGTTATTCTATAGTAAATGTAACACATAATTAACATATGTTGGAACATATGCAATATTTTGTTGTAAAATCTGACACATAATTGACATATGTTGAAAAATATGCAATATTCTGTTGTAAGTAGCAACACATAATTAAATAAATCACACATTTTATATAAATAACATAACATAAATTGATTCAAATTAAGATAAGAAGATAGGGAACATCATCTTCAAATAAAAAAGAACATTCATTAAAATTCAACAACACTTATGGAGCATTTGAATTTGGGCATGTAGTTCTTTTGTGGCAAAAGTCCCTACATACACTTGTTGGAAATAATTCACCAAATTCACGCCGTCTCTTATATCTCCTTCTTCCAGATTTTCTTGGATCAACATATGAAGGAGGTATTTCTCTCTTTATAATATCCAAAGAGACAATCCAAGAATCCTCAGGTGGTACCAGGTGAATTTCCTCACAATATGTCATTATGTATTTTTCCACTAAATAATATGTAGAGGAGTACTCATAAATCTGATTTCCAAATCGGCACCATATTGGGCTCGAAGCGCTACCATGGCATGTGGACAAGATATTTTGTCCAAGTCAAAAATTCTACAAGTACATGTTCTTCTTTGTAGATCCACCGTAGCAACATCACCATGACCAGTGTCACTGAATTTGTAGTTAGTGATTTGATGAGCCAACAACTTGTTGTCCGCGTTGACATACTTTGATATGTCTTTTTCAATTGAAGGAACATATTTATTTGCAGAGTTCACCAGCTCCATACGCCTCTGGTGAAATAAAAGTGCAAATATCCTATTTATTTCATCAAATAGAACGACAATGGGAAATTCTCTTTCAACATCAAATATAGAATTCACCGACTCCGCGATGTTTGACGTCATAATGTTATATCTACACAACAAAAAATAAAAATCAATCAAAACACATAAAATTACAATAAACTCAAACGAGATGGTATAGACAATAATGTACCTATTTACCGGGTAAAATGCCCTGCTCCATGTGTGGAATCCAATACTTTCAAGAGTTTCAGCCGCTTTTGGTACCAAATCTCTTATTTGATTGAAATGGTCATTGAACTCAAATCTATCGTACAACTTTACTGCTTTATAAAAATGGGTCACTACCTTTGAATTGTGAAAGTTATTTCGAATATTTTCCCCAAGGTATCTCATGCAACAACCATAATGAGATGCAAGGTAGATAGTTGAAACCATCTTTCGAATACTTGGATGTTTATCAGAAATAATGCACAACTCATCAGTATCATCTACAAAGCTGCTCATATGTTGAAAAAAATATTCATATGAGGCATCGCATTCCTTGTCCACGACATAAAAAGCCACTGGAAATATATGATTCTCAGCATCTTGTGCCACCGCCGATAGCAAAACTCCTTCATACTTGCTCCTCAAGAATGTCTCATCAACGGCTATTACTTTTCTCATTTCTTGAAAACCAGTTGTCCAAGCGGCATATGATACAAAGACGTACTTGAACCTCCCATTTTCATCGAGCGACAATGTCGTCTTGCTTCATGGATTTGCAACTTCAAGCGTATAATGGTACGCATTAAGCACTGCATATTCGTGCTCATATGTTCCCCTAACATTAGACTTAGCATGCTCTATGCCCTTATAAATCTTCCAATAGCTTACCTTATAACCCAATTTTGTGCGGAGTTGACTTGACATGTCCCTTGTGGATGGGCCTTTACCATTGGGAAACCTATTTTCAAAGTACTTACCTATGACTTTTGTCGTGGCATGGGGATTATGGCTTGTAAGATGCTCTGAACCACACGTATGGTACTTTTCATAGATTCTAATGACAAACCTATCGCTACTTGTAAATTTCATAGCCCTCAGCCACCAATTGCACTCCGGATATGAACATTTAAAAGAAAACACATTATGAGAATTGATCACCTTTTTCAATCTAAACTCTTTTTTCAAGCAAGAAATTTTCAATGAATTTGTCAGTTTTTTCTTGTTCTTAAATGCCATTCCCTTATAAAAACCGGTTTCATGATCTCGAACATTATTCACACGTGATGATTGAGAAGAACATGGAATGTTGCTGCCAACAATAGGTGTAGGAGGATTGTTGCTCTCAAAGTCCGGCACTTTTTCTTTTCCAATTTCAGCATCGTGATTATTCATGTCCACATCATCAAATTCATCATTTAACATATCTTGTTGATCTTCTTCTAGATTATGATGTTCCTCGATAGGATTTTCATCCACGTAGACTCTTAATATGGGCGGTCTCTCTGCTCCTCCCAAATAAACAAGCAAACTAGGTTGATCAGTTATTTTAAAAGATAAGACCTTCTCATTATGAAAAAAATGGAAAATGTAACACATGACAAGATCTTTCAGTTGAAAATTATATCCACATTTTTGCATGACTAAATTCACAAAATCATCATACAAAATATTTCTTTCAACAATCATCCCTACCGACCCTCCCCGTTTCTTACCATCCTTCCAATGTCAAAAGTATCAAATTTTTTTCTCGATCCATTCACCACGATAATCAATCCCTACAAATAATTCATCCAGTTATTGTACCTGAAGAAATTAATTAAAAAAACAATTAGTACTAATGAAGAAATGTGTAAGTCATATGTTGCAACATATGATTATTTTGTGGTGACATGTAAGTCATATGTTGCTACATATAACGGATATGTTGCTACATATAACAAATATGTTGTGACAAATAAATCACATGTGTAAGTTATATGTCGCAACATATGGCTATTATGTTGCGAAATGTAAGTCATATATTGCTACATATAACTATTTTGTTGCGAAACATAAATCACATGTTGTGACAAAATGTGTAAGTCATATGTTGCAACATATGACTATTCTGTGGTGGCATATACTCATATGTTGTTACATATAACTGATATGTTGGGACAAATAAATCACATGTGGCAACATGTGTAAGTTATATGTAACAACATATGGCTATCCTATTTAGAAATGTAAGTCATGTGTTGCAACATATAATTATTATGTTGCGAAAACATAAATCACATGTTGTGACAAAATGTATAAGTCATATGTTGCAATATATGACTATGTTGTTGCGATTGAAATAACCTTTATGTTGAAACATATATAGCCATCTGTTGGAAACGCGAATGCAAATTATTGAAAAAATTGCGGCTACCCAGATGATGATGAATGATTTCAAAGAACTGTTAATTTTACTTACCAAAACAATGGTGTGTGAACCCAATCACTTATGAAGTAATTCCAATTGATATAGAACGAAATTTGGTCCACTAGTTAGATTAGCTAAATCTGATTCAAGAAGATGAAAAGAAGAAGAAAAAAGCTCAAGGACTAGCAGCCAAGACCAACAATGTACGAAAAGAAGAAGAAGAAGATGAAGGGAACAGGAAGCAAGGCAAGCAAGAAGAGAGCAAGAACAAAGCGGAAGAAGAATAAGAAGGGGAATACGGGGGGAGGCGGGGGGGGGGGGAAATGTTTTATTTCCCCCCTTTTGG